>VCCN01002840.1:5236407-5246771 GCA_006491835.1 Architeuthis dux | reverse complement strand
AGTTGCAAACAGCCAAATGTTATACAAACAGTAGCAGACAGTTGGCAACAGTTGCTTAAGGCTTGTGTCCAAACGTTTATTGCATGTTTGTACATAAACAAAGCATGTACAGTTTAGCCACCCTCTCAAATCACAATGCAAACAACCAAAACATTATACAAATGGTTGCAAACGTTCATGTAACATTTTCAAACAATCCAACGTTTGGCTGATGATTGCAAATGCTTGGTTCTGGGTGGGAGCAGTCTTTCATAAAAAGACAATAGAAAATTAATAGCTGAAAATTTTTTAAGTTTCAAGTTATTCATTATTTTAAAATATTGATTGTGGAGATAAATTTTTGTAAAAAATCTGCTGAGCTTAAATTTTTTTAGATGATGAAAGGCTAAAAATAACCTAACATTCATGATAAACAATGTTATTATTATTCCTTTTATACTTTTTCAAAGCATTAATTACTGTGTCTGTTTCATGCAAATACATTAATATTATTATCATTTTTTTCTCCTCCTCCTCTTCCCCCTCCCCCTCTATAACGCTGGTGTTTGGGTCCAAGAAAGACAATCACGTTATAACTGAACAACAAATAAAGTTAATTACAAGTTGACCAGTAAAAAATACTTCAAAGAAATTATGTGTAAAACACCATGTAATTATTATGATTTAAATTCTTTGGCTACTTTTTACCTTCATCTTGAATTTTATTAGTTGGTTTTTATCGCAACATTTGCTCAGACTGATTACCCTCTGGCATTGAGCAAATAGCGTTGATCAGAAAATAAAGAATAAGCCTCGGTTGGGACTCAAACCTACATCCCCTAGACAGGACAGGAACAGTTTAGCCCAGCCTGCTTTACCAATTATGCCACCGAGGCTAACTGGAAGCGGAAGCTCAGATTAACACTGTTAAACCTATTTTTGCTACTATTTGCTCACTGCCAGATGGTAATCAGTCTGAGTAAAAGTTGCGATAAAAAGCAACTAATAAAATTTAAGATGAAGGTAAAAAGTAGTCAAAAATTTAAATAATAATGATTTATAATACTTCATCTAACAAAAATTTTAAAAAACTTTTAAATAATGGAGAAATTTACCATGTAATTATATGTTAATTGATTGCAAATTGAATAAATTTAATATTTAATCATATTAAATAAGTCTTTTGATGAAATTCTGTTTTTATTCAGTTTTCTGGACAAGTGGGGAATAACAGGTAAAAATGTTGGGGTCCGTCAATCAACCGCCTTATATCGCAAACCATGCTATATTAAACTGCACTATATTGGGGGACACCTGTATTACTTTTCTCATTAATACCTTTTTTACAGTTTTGAAATAATTCCACATCTAACCTAGGGCACAACTTTTGATTCACTTACAATGGTTGATCTATGTACAAAGTGAAATAAAGCTTCATAACAGAAATCCTATTTTAGTTGATATGAAATGTTTCAAACCAACGCCTGTAAAATACAGTTCTTGTATCACTGGATTCATGGTAAATCCATTTAGCAGTTTTATCAAGCATTATTAGCAATCAGCACGTTTTACCATTAATACTTTTCGACTCATTATTATTACAATCATTATTCAAAAATCTATTTTGAGTTTTATTTTGAATATTCAAATGTTGTTTCAAGTTTTCAAGTTTTCAAGCTTCTGCTCCCAGTTAGGCTTGGTGGCATCATTGTTTTTTGTTTCTTTTACATTATCACATTATCACAAGTATATTCTTTATTGATATTTTCTATAGTTTTGAGAAGGGTCATTAACATTCAAATAGATCTTCAAATGATTGAACTCCTTCTTGTTGTTTGTGTTGTAAGATATTTTCTATAGTTTTGAGAAGGGTCATTAACATTCAAATAGTTCTTCAGACGATTGAACTCCTTCTTATTGTTTGTGTTGTAAACACACCGTTTTGGCTGATCCATTCTTCGGCCTTCTTCAGGTATAAAATTCGAGTGTGATCGGTTAAACAAGTTATTTTTAAAGGGGATAACCCTTATAGCACAGGGGGTAACCCTTATAGCACAAACATTTACAACACAAACAACAAGAAGGGGTTGAATCGTCTGAAGAACCATTTGAATATTAATGAGCTAGAAAAAGTTGATTATTGTTATTAATTTTTGACTATTATTTCTTTCATCTTAATTTCAGTTGCTTTTTATCACAACTCTCAGATTGTCATCCTATGATCAGTGCAGATCAGAAATAAAAAATAAGTGCTTCTGGTGAGACTTGAACTCGCATCCCTTATCCTTAGGTGCCAACATTTCCAAGGCGGCTGCTACAAAGACCAACCAGTTACAGAAAAGATCATAGATTGACGGTATGAGAGTTGCGATAAAAAACAACTGAAATTAAGATGAAAGAAATAATAGTAAAAGATTATTAATAATTGACAATGCTTCATCTAAGAAATTTGAACAATATTGCCACTAATACTAATTTGACAGTTGAGGAAATGAAATCACAGTTTTAGCTGTTGATTATTACAACTATTTTGTACTTACTTTGGAGACTAGAAACTCCAATCTGCATAATTAAGTATATTCTCATACTTGGGCATCCACTGCCACCTCTCCATGGGGAAGGGAGGGGGACAAAACTATATACAGGGTGACCCGTAATTATGTTATCTCTGCAAACGTTGTAATGGGAATAACATTGTATTGACTAGGCTAGATTGTGAAGAAATCGAACATTGCTTTTACTATTAGGTGCCGAGTCAATACAAAGTTATCCTCCTTACAACTTTTACAGAAAGGACATACTTACAATGTCTGCAGAGAGGACATAATTATGGGACACCCTGTATTTCAGGGGGGGGGGAAAGCATGTATTCAGTATATATCCTAGTGCCAACCCTGTTACATGGTAAGCATTCCACATGTGAAGAAGGTGTTGCACTCGCTGCCAGTATATGCAAGTGTGACTCATTGTTGTAAAGTCCGGATGTCAGATGTTGCACTTGACCGTTAATGGAGACGCATGACCTGACCCCAGGGTGACAGGATGGAGCAAATACCAGCGAATAATAGTCTTTATATAGGAACATTAAATTGGGGTTACATACAACAATTGTACTGCACCATTATTCCTTTATTGATTATAAGGTTCCAACTTTCAAACCTCCTCGCCCTTGGTGAGAAAGCCTGATCGGCGAGGGGGGTGTGGCAAACATCCTGTTTTCCCTCCCCCACAGAAGATGCCCATGTTCTCATATAAATATTCGTCATAGCTAAAACCCATAACGAAACCATCCAAAATCAATGAGACTAACAAGAGAACTTCCATGGTGCCCTTGCACTAGAGACAAAACATTTTATAATCATTTTTCCGGTTTTTTTTTATTAGATGAAGTATAAATCATTATTACTTTTTAAATATTTTTTTATGACTACTTTTTGCCTAGGTTTGATTTCTGGTATGAGTGAAGAGTGTGGAAAACTCTTCATTAGGACAAATTTCCCTGTGCACTCAGCAGCTAATTGAGTACACTCTAAGCCATAGGATATGGGTGGAGGTTTCCCTTTGGTGGACTTGCATCCTGCCAAGGGGGTGGTCATAAAAACTTGTAAAAATAAAGTCCTGGTCTCGACCAGACTTGAAACTTGCAAGAATCACTAAGCTGACGCATGCAACAGAAACTGCGTCTTCATCACTGGGTGTATACTCCATTGGGAGTTGTCTCTTAAAAGATGGACTCTTTACTTTTTACTTTTAACTTCATCTTAATTTTATTAGTTTATTAGTTGCAACTAAGAAAATTAAGATGAAGGTAAAAAGTAGTCATAAAAATCTTTTAAAACATACTAATCTTACAATCTGTTTTAGTCATTTGAAATTTGGGAAAATTGTTTCATTTATGACCTATAGATGTTTATTTTTTTGTTTTTTCTAGATAATTTCAAAACCATTTTTTATATTAAGGTATATTCTGCTGATTTTGTGTTCATATTTTTTTAAATCTGCAGTTTTGTTTTACATTTTATAAATGGAAATGAAACTAGGTAATTAAAAAGTTGAGAATTTATTATTTTTGAATTTTATTGAAGTGGGTTTTTTGTAAGGAAGTTTATTGATCTAAAGATTTTTCAAATTTTTATAACAAATACATGATTAAAATGTAATGCTATTAAAACTGCAGCTGTCATATACGATAATTATTAGAATTATAATCTTGAAAATACTGACAATGAAAATGGTGGGGCTGCTGCTGATATTGATAATGAGGCTATTAATGATGATTGCAATTGTCATTGTTGGGGCACTGGGAATAGTTCTACATCAACTCAAGGGTAAAAATAGAAGAATTCAAAAGATAAAGCCAGCAGAAAGGTACTCAGTGGAGAATTGTGGTAGTAGTAGTTGTAGTAGTAGTAGTGAGATGATGATGATGATGGTGATGATGATGATGATGATGATGATGATGATGATGATGATGATGATGATGATGATGATGATGGGGAAACAATAACTGCACTAATACTACAGTAGAATCTCTGCACTTTTCTCTCTTCATTTAAATGATAACAGGGATTATCACAGACAAAAAGATTTGGGCATGGTTGCACAGAGGACATCTAAAAAGAGGGATGGCATCTATTATCATTGCAACCCAGAATAAATGCATCAGAATCAATCATGCAAAAACAAAGAATGACAAGACACAGAAAAACAGCAACGGTCAGCTTATAGAAAAAGTGACAAGACTATAAACATATGATGAGTGAATGTGGTAAACTGGTTCAAATGGAATATAAGAACAGACATAACAGAGTTGGAGTAGTAATACACTGAGAACTATGCAAATGACTTGGGTTCAACCATGATGGCAAATGTTATAAGCACAAACCATAGGTTGTACAAAAAAATAAAGGTAGTCCAATACTGTGGGACTTTGAGATTCAGCCAAACCACTCAATCCAAGCAAGGAAACCAGACCTGCCTGTTGTGAACTAAGTGATTCTGTCAGATTGTGAATGTGGCTTGAATTAGCCAGATCAAGAATCTGATAGAATCTCTTCTTTTTTTTCCTCGCCCAAAGATGAAGATAAAGGAAGGTGAAACATATTGGGAAATACCAGGATCTCGTTGAAGAACTGGAGAAAATGTTGAACTCTCAAAGACCCCAGAAGCAAGATTAGTGGAATTGGGAATTTGAGTTAGAGCTGAAACTGTTGTGAAAGTCAGTTTTGCATTGTAATTACGAATGAACACATTTGGGCAATCAGTGAATGGTCAATCTTATCCACCTGCTACCCAATATAAACTCAGAATTCCCAGGAAAAACTTCAGGGGAAATTAGAAGAGGCCATATCTTTCTGAGTCTAATTACTCAAATTTCATAGAGCTTGTCCATTAGCTAAACAATGTTAACTTGACATTCTCCCACAAGAGCACTAGCATGAATACAAGTTCACAATGACATAGTACGGCTCACTTATTACTATTTTCAACGCTATGAACTTACACATTAGCTCATTCACTTCGACGTCCACACTCATGCATACATATTCATGTAATTACGTAAAAATATACTCTTTCCCATTGCCAGATTTGCTACTGAACAGTAATGTGTAAAGAAATCTGCTACTGAACTGTAAACTGTAAAGATATACTTCACAACTCTATCACTATAGACTTTCATTCAACTTTTGTCACTTTATTTCTTGTGAATAATGTCAATGCCTTGTCTATTCTATCCACCATTTTTACAATCATCTCAGTCGATATTAATTGATGGCTGTTTTCCATTCATATTTCTTTTCTTGGCACTACAGTATCCAGACTAATGTTGAGATTAGCAAGAGTATGGAGAAGTGTGTTGGAGATTTTAGGGGACTTTTTGTCACTGGATCCTCAAAACAATCACCAAACATCTTTTAAAACATAAATGACTAGCATTGCAAGGGAAATTATGAATCACCACCACCCATATATGCTGTGTTGGGGGTGATCAATTAAAAAGTTTGAAAAAGGGGTGATCACTGAATAAGTTACATCTCTCACCTTTTGTTGGGCTGTGATCACTAAAAAAGGTCTGAATTTTCAAAAAACAAGTGGGCACAAAATAGAGACCAATTTAGCATAATCTTACATTACATATTGAACCCCCCTCTAAAAACCTGTTCCCTACTTATTAAGGGGAGTGTATGTGAAAAATTTTAAGTTTCTACTATGAACGGTTATGGCTGGGCAAAGTCTGGATACATTGATAGATACATAGATACATATGAATGTCAGAACACATGAATAACCTAAACCCAGCAACTGTATTTAAACCAGTGTTGTAGGTAGCAGTGATTAATAATAATTGTAATGTTTAAGACTATCATCACTAGAGCTAAAGTGTAGCCTGTGAACTTTGCTCTCTTCACTTAAATAATAATAACAAGACTGGTTAGTCACTCAATAGAAACTGTCATGTGACCAACGTCTTTTGGCAGCATGCTGTGTTGGGGGTGATCAATTAAAAAAGTCACTGCTCTCGCCTTTTGTTGGGCAATGATCACTAAAAAAGTCTGAATTTTCAAAAAACATAAATGCTGCTGACACAAACTAAGGGACCAGTATAGCATAAACTTACATTGCAAATTGAACCATCTCCCCCCAAAAAACTATTTAGGGAGAAATTTAAAAAAAAACAAAAAAATGTTTCTTCTAGATATAATAAGGAGTAAATGTTTAAAATTTCAGGCTGTTTAAATATTTCATCATCATCATCATCATCATCATCATCATCATCATCATCATCATCATCATCATCATCATCATCATCATCATCATCATCATCATCCGTTATAATTCCACTGCTGGACGAAGGCCTTTCCCATCTCCTTCCATGACAACCTATCTTGTGCTAATCTCTGCCAGGTCTTACCGGCAAACTTTTCTATCTCGTCCCTCCATCTTGTGTCTGGCCGTTTCCTACTTCTTTTGCTATCCCATGGGCACCAATCTGTTAATCTTTCCCCCATCTATTGTCATCTCTTCTCGCTAGGTGGCCAGCCCATCTCCACTTTTGTTGTTTAATTAGTTGTATAATATCCTTTACTCTAGTCTTTTCTCTGATCCATGTTGATCTTTTTCTATCTCTTAAGATTTGCCGATGACATTTCTATGACATCGGAAGCATCCGAAGAACTACAAAATATGCTAACCGACCTAAATAGGGAAAGTAAAAAAGTAGGTTTAAAGATGAATAGAACAAAGACAAAAGTAATGTTCAACGATAAAGTCCCCAAAAAGGTCATAAAGATAGAAGGCGAGATACTAGAAGAGGTCGATGAATATATCTACCTAGGTCAGGTAATAAAGCTAGAGAAAGACCACAACTACGAAATAAAACGATGCATAACGATAGGTTGGAAAGCGTTTGGTATGAATAGAGACATTCTGAGGAGCACCTTGCCAATGTGCCTAAAACGAAAAGTATATAACGGCTGCATAATACCAGCCATGACTTATGGTTGCGAAACCTGGAAATTAACCAAACGAGCAGAAAACAAACTTAGAATAGCACAGAGAGCCATGGAAAGAGTTTAAACATTTACTCCTTATTATATCTAGAAGAAACATTTTTTTTGTTTGATCACCCCTTTGCCCAATTTTTTAATTGATCACCCTCAACATAAAATGCTGCCAAAATATGTTGGTCATGCGATGGTTTCTATTGAGTAACTAACCAGACTTGTTATTATTACTTAAGTTCACAGGCTACATTTTAGCTCTAGTGATGATAGCCTTAAACATTTCAATTCTTATTATTAATCACCACTACTCACAACACTGGTTTAAATACTGTTGCTGGGTTGAGGTTATTCATGTGTTCACACATTTATATCTATCTATCTATGTATCTGGACTTCGCCAGCCATAACTGTTCATAGTAGAAACTTGAAATTTTGCACACACACTCCCCTCAATGAGTAGGGAAAATGTTTATTTTTGTTTTTTGAAAATTCAGACCTTTTTTAGTGATCACAGCCCAACAAAAGGAGAGAGCTCTATTAGTAAAGCCTGTATGCATGATACATAGCTAAACCAACTTAAAAACTGAAGAAACCTGACAGTTGACAGTTTTGGTGACAGTTTTGGTAAACAGGTTCTAATAATCATAATAATATGAATAAGAGAATGAAGTTCATCCACCTAATTTTTGATACACTGGGAATAGCGCAGATGTCCCTCAGGGGTTGTGCTTATCTTTATCTTATTAATTCATAAGGATGAATACAGACATGAATGATAAGCAATAGAATTGTGGTGCAAATAAATAATGATAATAACAATGATATTCATAATAGCAAGGAAGATAACAGTGACGATTATGTAGAAGTAGTCATATCTTTGTTGATATATTGTCATTAAATCCTGTAGACCATTTATTTACTTTGTGAGCATGGATATGTATGCAAATATACGAACAAGGCCTCCCTCTGTCTTGATAGACAATGGAACGGCACCGAAGTGACCTCTCCAGGGCGTAAGCCTGGTCAAGCCATATGGAGATCCTGGGATGCCCAGCTACTGATGTAATCCAAAGGAAAGCGGAGCAGGATACATTTTGCATCAGTTTGGCTGCAGGAGCTGCCGTAAGGACGTCAATGTTGACACCCAACCATTTTAACCCATAACACCCATTTCTACTTGAAGGAACATTATGCAGGATTCTGGGTAGGTAAATTGACACACAGTCATGTGACTGCACCAGGATGTTCATTAGATGTCACTTAGTACACTTCATGAGTTAAAATCAAGGATAAAATATATTATATAACAAACTGGTGTCACAGTGCTTTCTTATGGATTAAGGGGACTTCACTTCCTGGTTTGGAATCAGAGTTGTCCTTCTCCTAGACTGGTTGCCTAGAGATCTCAGTCTGCCCTGCTATTTTAACCATAGCTGGGGGGGGAGGGGGATGGCTTATTGTGAACTCTTTGGGACAGGGTTTAGCAAAGAATATATAATATCAGTGAATATGATAAGGCCGTCTCTCTAGCAACTTTTGCTGCTTTGATATCCACTTCCCCCTACCCAATCTGACTGACTGACTGACAATACTTCAGGCTAAAAATCCTGGATCATTTTATCTCTGTAGCGGTAGCTCAGTCTACTAAGGTGATCGAATCACGGTTGCGGTAGCATTTCTTAATTTTATGTATTGGTTTGAATAGCATGACAGACAAACAGACATCTGAACAAAAAAGTGACAATGGTATTTATATAGTTAGAATTATATACATATACATATTACACCCAACCATTTTAAGGGGACTTCACTCCCTGATTTAGAATCAGAGTTGTCCTTCTCCTAGACTGGTTGCCTTCCCAAGAATAAAGAGCCCAATCTGCCCTGCAATTTTACCCATAGCTGAGGGGGGATGGAGAGAGAGAGAGAGAGAGAGAGAGAGAGAGAGGGGGGGTGGCTTATTGTGATTTCTTTGGGACAGGGTTCAGCGAAGGATATATAACATCCGTGAATATGATAAGGCTGTCTCTCTAACAACTTTCGCTGCTTTGATATCCACTTCCCCCTACCCAATTTGACTGACTGACTGACAATACTTCAAGCTTGAAATCCTGCTTCCTTTCATCTCTGTAGCGGTAGCTCATGTATATGTCATCAGTCTACGTCAGGTGATTGAATCACGGTCGCAGTAGTGTTTCTTAATTTTATATATCGGTTTGGAATAGTGTGACAGACGAACAGACATTGTCACAAAAAGTGACAATGGTATTTATATAATTAGAATTATATACATATATATATATATACACACACACACACACACACACATATATATATTATGTAATTATTCTCTATTATATAAAGTAATTGGCTCAATTGTCACTGTGTCCCCCGTTTCAACATTGGCGCAGCTCAACTTGGCCCAAATTTTGCATGCAAACTCAGTGGACCTAGGGGAATGTTTTAAAGTAAAAGGTTTTGGAAAAAAATGTTTTAAGGATTTTGGAGAGGGGTTCTATTTACAACGTAACTATAATGCTAAACCCTTACTTTCTGTTCAATATACTATAAATAATAGGGCGAGTTTCAGCTAATATATATATAAAGTTTCAGCTAATATACTATATAAAGTGGGATCTATAAGAGTAAATTTTTAAAAAATATTTAAATGAATAGTAGTAAAATCGAAATGAAAAACTGTTTTTAACATGTTTTTACATTGATGGGGGTGCGGAAAATGGGGTCTAAGATACTTATAGATTTTATATCAGAAGATTTCTCGTTCAACATTAGTGATTTAAAAAAATTAAAATATACACAAAAAAACAAAAAAGGTTTCTACATCATTTACTGTCCTATGGGCACCAGTTGGTTAGTCTT
>VCCN01002840.1:5104396-5122573 GCA_006491835.1 Architeuthis dux | reverse complement strand
TATATATATATATATACACACATGGTGCTACCCAAAGTTCAGTGAATTTGAACAACATATGCAAACTAAATGTAGTATGGATTTTTGCTGTTACCCTTTGTGAGCAGAACACATACTTACATAAAATTGAATCCAAAAGCAAAGTCCACACACACACACACATCCGGATTGATAGAAATATAGACAAATAGATAATCTACCTATATCCAAATGTTAGACTATTCAGTTTGGTGTGGAATGGCTATGAAATCATATACACACTCGTATACATATACACCAGCACACAGATACATGTATACATATAGATAGACCTTTATCTGAGTTTTTCTAAAATTGCAATGAGGACTCTGTAAGTTTAGGAGGATTCAAAAATGAGAAGAGTTTAGATGCAGCCAGACTGCTAAAGGCAATGATAAACCAAGTAAAAATGCCATGGATCTTTCAACATAAAAACAGGCACTCAAAGCACGGCAAACATTCCAAAGTTTTTAACTAGCATTCTACTTGCAGAAGAGACGGCCGACATCACTATCGCCTTCATCGGAATCAAATTCCATTACACTGCTCTACTATTTACTCCATCTTAGACCAATTACAAGAAAACAAACCTCACTTGTTGGAAGATTTACTTAAGGGAGATAATCTTGATTTTTTTTGATTTTTTTGCAAAGTTGTTTATTTGGAGATTTCAAGTGAAGGCTTTATTCAGCTGGTGGGGAAAACATCTGATGATAAGGAAAATAGAGTGAAGATTGTTATTAGCGGATGGCTGGTTGGTTGGGATAGGTTAATTCCTTTTAGAAACCAATTTTTTTCCCTTCTGGAATCCATGATAATAGTAGCAGACAACTTCTGCCTGGAGAGTCTTCAATATTTTATTTATTCATTTTATTTGTTTGTAAAATACTTTAATTATTTATTGGGTTGTTGCAAAGGATAATCCCTACTTTTTAGCGGGTGGTGTTTTTAAGGTTTTTTTTTTTGGTTTTGGTTGCATTTTCTTTATTTTCTTCTTTATTTTGCTTGGTGTCTGCGCAAGGGTTTTGTGTGCCCTAGGCAAGACTTGAAATTTGCACCCCCCGGTTGTATTCTAATGATGATTTATTTCAGTTTGGAGTGCGCCCCTAGGATCTTTTCACCTAATGGACGGCTGGCCTTGATTTTACTGTTTTCTCTTATGTTTTTCACCTTTTTCAGTTATCTTTCTTTCTTTTGCTGCAGTTTCATTTTTCATCTCTTCTTTCTGTCTTTGTTTTTTG
Organism: Architeuthis dux; assembly: GCA_006491835.1. Taxonomy (NCBI): domain Eukaryota; kingdom Metazoa; phylum Mollusca; class Cephalopoda; order Oegopsida; family Architeuthidae; genus Architeuthis; species Architeuthis dux. Next base: position 5,121,314 of record VCCN01002840.1, on the reverse strand, counting down.
TTTGTTTGTTTATTTATTTCTAGCTTTTTTTGTTCTCTTCTTTCTTTCTTTTAGGCCCCCCCCTTATTCTTTTTTGTCTTTTTTCTTTCACTCTTTCTCACTTTCTTCGCTTCTTTTCCTCACTTTTTTGCTGTTTACTTTTTACTCCTTTTTTAATCACCACTACCCACAACATTGATTTATTGCTGAGTTTAGGTTATTCATGTGTTCTGACATTTATATGTATCTATGTATCTATCTATGTATCCGGACTTCGCCTAGCCCTAACTGTTCATAGTAAAAACTTGAAATTTTGCACACACACTCCCATCAATGAGTAGGGAAAATGTTTCTTTTTGCTTTTTGAAAATTCCCTCCCTAAATAGATTTTTAGAAAGGGGTTCAATATGCGATATAAGTTTATGCTTTAATTGGTCACTAGTTGGTATCTGCTTGTTTCTTGAAAATTCAGACCTTTTTTAGTGATCACAGCTCAAAAAAAGGCGAGATAAGTAACTTATTCATTGATCACCCTTTTTTCCAACTTTTAATTGATCACTCCTAACACAGCATATATGGGTGGCAGTGATTCATAATTTCCCTTGGAATGCTAGTCTCTTGAATAAGTTATTGGATGATTGTACAGCTCAAATAAATACATTTTGGGCTTTCCAATTATTGGTATGAAGAGATCGGGTTGGGAGAGAAAACTTAAAGGAAACACTGACACAAAATATTTCATGTTTTTCCTAAAATCTACTTGAGTCATATCATGAAACAGAAATAATGTGATACATATACGTAATTTATATATCTTTCTTTATTTTGCCGTCTTTTGTTTTTTCTTTTTTTCTCATTTTACTCTACTTTCTTTCTTTTGCCTTAATTTAATTTCTCTTCTTTCTTTTTTTTACTTCATCACAGCAGCTCTCTCTCTCTTTCTCACTATCTTTTTGGACTAATATTTCACTCTTTCAACAATTATCAGAAGGAGATCTAATGTTAAAGAAGCCATCCTGTTATAGCTAACAGATCAGATCTTTTCGCTGCAGTTACATCCCTTGATAGTTTACAAGGATGAGTCTCACTTACAAACTACCATCCATTTCTCCTGACACAAATTCTCCTTCCTTCATCATCGAACTAAGCTCTGATATCCTCAGTTTAGACTCCTTCGACCAGATGATATTGTTGACACAATGTCTGATATACGAAAATAATTCTTTCACTAAAGAATTGATGAACTGTTGGTGATCTCTGTCAAATAAAACTCAATAAACTAAATGAGATGATACTTATGATATATATACGTTTGAATGACTTGGCTCTGTGAACGGAGATTGGGATGGGTTTTCCATGTTTTTATTCAGGTCCTAGGTCGGCGGGGCCTGAACGCGAAAAATCCGTAGTCTGCGCAATGGAGTTTTAAGGTGAAGTGCAACATGTGTGCGGCCGACCCCACCCTTTAAACCTTGGGTTTGCACGCTATGGTCCATTGTAGTGGCCCAGATAGCAGCATTGTCCCTAGGTCGTAGGTTTGACAGGAGTTTCCTTCTCCTGGTCTGCCACCCCAAAGCATACTTATACATAAAAATATACACAACTAGCATTCCAAGGGTAATTATGAATCACCGCCACTTATACATGCTTCTTTTTACCTCGTAAATTAAACAGTGGTGGTGGGCAGTGATCACTAAAAAGTCCACATTATCAAAAAACAAGTGAGAATGCTGCTGGACACAAAGGAATCAATTTGGCATAAACTTACATTGTAAATTGAACTCCTCACTAAAAACCCATTTTGGGGGGGAATTTTCAAAAAAACAAAAAAAACATTTTCCTTACTTTGTATGTGTATGCACAATTTCAAGTTTCTACTATGAACGGTTAAGTCCGAATACATAGATACATATAAATCTCAGAACACATGAACCTAAACCCAGCAACAGTGTTTAAACCGGTCTGTTTTGGGTAGCAGTGATTAACAGACACCTTCCATAGTATGATGGTTAGCAAGCTCATTTCACAGACAAATTGACAAGTGTTATGAGTTCAATTCTCACTGAGTACCTCCATTCGTGACCTTGTGCCAGACTAAGCAAAGCTTAATAAATAACAATACATACACATACAGATATATATATATAATCCGTATACATCAAATTGCCACACATATGTGTCAAAATAATTCAGTAGACCGTGGTTTTTGGAGAATGCTCAATACCTGTGGTAGAGCAGTAATATAAAGTGATATTTTTTTATTGATCCACAATGAGTTGTACAACTAGTTTCACCTTCTGATCATCCCGTTCTTTATTATGGAAACATTTCAGAAGGAGATGAGTGGGAAACATTTCTCAGTTCTCTCTTCTGTTACATTTCGCCTGAAGTTTGTCAAACTCCAGTCCAAGTCTGGAGTTGACTTTGTTTTTCTACCGCAGCAGCAGCAGCAACAATCCTCACCTAATTTAGGGAAGTAAACTCTTCACTGTTTGTCTGTCCCGTCACATTAAACCAAACCAATACATAAAATTAATATTTCTCTACCGTGATTTGATATCATAACCAAGTGATCAGCAGGCGGCTCTCTTACCGACTGAGCCAAACTGACAAATCTTACATATCTATGAAAATTTATGTAACAAAAACACAAGGGCTTATTTTATTCGATTAAATAAATACATCTATACCAACAATAAAAAATATAATAAAATATTGAAAATTATTTTCAATTTCAGTGTTCTAGATGTTATAAGTATTAAAATTCTAAAACTTAAAAATTTGAAAAAACCTTAAAATTTACATCTATAATTTTGTAAACATTTTTTTATTTATTATATATATGTCCAATTTCAAAAGTTGCACTAATCATCTTCAGTCGGAATAAAAGTAGGAGTGGAGTTTGTCCGTGCAGCAGCCAGCAGCCACTTAATGAGGTACATGCCTTTCTCATAAATACTTCTCAGATGTGAAACTGTACCACCAGCTTCAGATGTTGGCATCCAACCTCCAAACCCATTGTGCTCTTCATTCAATACAACAGGAAAATTACATGCAACTAAATGTCAAGAGAATTTTGTAGAGAAACCCAGTGACTAAACACAGCTGGCTTGCGTCCTAGAAGAGGAGACTTGATGTGAAACACTTGAATACGGAAAACTTGTAGGACAAGTATTACTCCTAACAAGAAAAAACAAAAATGAGGCTATCAGGGATTTGTATCTGGGTCAACTTATATTTGTTAGTTAGTTTTATAAACATAAAAGCAGAGCAATAATATGATTAAACTAGAGTGTTACCCGTTATATGATGGTGTTTTAATTTTGCGAAAATACTTTTGCCATTGTGGGTAATATCATTGTCATTTCTGGTCATCCATACTTCAGCAGTTCCATCAGATGCTCATACATTTAAGCAGGCTTTCATCACATATGGGTTAGGAAAGGTAACTCAATAACCACTTGACCTTTGAACAGAGTTGACAGATAACAGATAAATACTGTAAACAATTGTATTTTTCACAATACTTTCAGTAAAAAGTAAGTAATAATTTTTCAAAATTCAGTTAAATAATAATTGAATTAACCAATTTTTGTTGAATCTCACTTCTATAATGGCTACTTTATTTTTGGAAGAGTTTTAATTAAGTTAGCAGACATCAATCATGGCATAATCAAAGTTAATTTAGGATGACAAAATTTGACATTAAAAATAGTCTAAAACCGGCTTTAAGTATGCAAAAGTAATTTTTATTTTTTTATTGCTAACTTTATGCTATTTTCTTGCAATTAAAACCAAAACTAAAACTTCAAAGAAGATATTTGAATTATTGCTAAACGTTTTAAAAATGTTACAAAAATGTCCAGTTTTTTATCAATCCCCCACTTTATGTACAGAGTCTCTAAAAACATTCTAAAACCGTCCTAAAAACATAAAATGGTATTAAAAAAATATATTTTTTCATACTTAATGCAAAAATATATTTTTTTAATACCATTTTATTTGGACATATTTTGGCGTTATGTATGCAAAATATAAAAGGTTTATCTGATCTACAGTCTTAGATATGAACAAAAAAGTAGCATGACCTGTTTTGTGTGTTAGAAAACAACAGATACTGGCTTTATGTATATAGATTACTTATTTATTCTAAGCTGGAAGGCAAATTTGGTAATGAGTGCAGGACTCAAACCTTCAGTATTTAACATGCGGTGATGGTTTAGAAAAGTCCTTTTGTAGGCATTGTGGCTCATATAGTCAAAAAGATATTTGATTTTTAACTTGCTGTTAATAATATAAAATGATTGATGTGGGTTTGAGCATGGAAAATGCTCTCTTGACTCAAGGGTGTAACCATGTTGCCGATTTTGCAGGTTTTGTGCTAAATTCAGCGTATATCTTGTTTCGGCAATGCAAAAAACGTGCTTGAACATGTTGGCCATTTTCGGGGTATTTTTGACCATTTTTGGTGTCTTTTGGACGTTTTTTGACCATTATTGGCTATTTAAAAAATAATTAGTGCTTTTTGGCAGTCAAACTAGCACGAAAATATTTTTTGAGTTGGCAACAGTTGGCGTCATTTGATCTGGTATTTCTAGTTCACTTTGCTTCTTTAAAACAATGTTGGTTCCCCACCCAAACAGGGGCCACCTGTTTTTTCACCAAAGTCACAAGACTCTAGTTTAAAAACATAACCTTTCACCAAAGTTGCAAGACTCTATTTTTAAAAAAAAAACCTTTCACCAAAGTCGCAAGACTAGTTAAAAAAAATAACCATTTAACAAATTCGCAAGACTCTATTTAAAAAAAATTAAACTGATTTCGGCATTAATTGACCCATCAAGGGTTGATATGCTGCTAAACAAATCAATCAATCAATCAAATTTTGGCTGTGTTTGCTTATGTTCCCTTTGCACTAATGCCCTTGGGAAAGGCATAAATTCACTTCCTGCACTCTGTACCATTGCCAGATATCTTGACAAAAGGTCTTTTCATTGGCATGTCAGGTTGGTTGATGGAGTAGAGGATGGGTGAGTGAGCACCAGGGAAAATCACTCTCCGATAACTACCTTACCTACCCAGGCAGTAGCAGCAAAATACGGTTACTCTCAAAATGCGGATTTCATCTATCTGCAGTAAAACCAGAGGACACAACCATAAACTACAAATTCAGACCTCCACTGGTGTTAGAAAAAATTTCTTCTCAGCAAGAGTAGCAAACGCAGGGAACAGCCTAATTAAAAATAATCTTTATTCTGATATCGGACATACCAAATTTAACAACCATTTTTCTCATTTATTTAATCCCAGCCCAACTACACTGAAGCTGGCTTAATGACCCATTTAACTGCTGTCAAAAAAGCCTATTTCAAGTATATATTCAAGTATATAATCAACCATGACAGGGGCCAATAATAATAAGAATATTTTACATCTACATTCCCTTCCTGATGCTTGTCATCAACATGCTACAATGATATATTATAATGAATCTTTTGTTCTGCTTGATCTTGTTCACAAATTTTGTAGTTTAATGGAAATAATTTGTTTTCTTCAGTCAAGCATAGAAAGAAAAAACATATGAAACTGTTTATCTGATAATCACTGAAGTATTTAAAGGGCAGCAGACAATTATAAAGACCAGAAGTTGTCAGCATAATGGGAATTCTATGTTTGACATGGAAGAGTGCACAGTATTGATGGCTAGTAAAACTACACGTGTCAGCAAATTATCGTTTATAAAATGGAATGGCAAGAATGCTGGGAGGAGTATTAACCTCAAAGGATCTGAAAAAAAAAGCTTCTCCCGAGGGAAATATTTTGGAGATATGAACAAAAAAAATGTATAAAATTTTAAAAGAAATTGTTAAGTTTCAGTGATTTAGGGTTTTAGTGATTTTGGTGATATAAAGAAAAAAAAATGTTTAAAATTTTTAAAAAATTGTTAGGTTTTAGAGATTTAGGGTTTAGTGATTTGGTGATATAAAGAAAAAAAATGTATAAAATTTGTAAAAAATTGTTATGTTTTTAGTGATTTTGGTGATATGCATAATTCAAAAGAAAGATTGGAAGGAAGAAAGGAAGAATGAAAGAAAGACAAGACTGGCTGCTGCAGGGTCAAACTCCACTCCAACTTCTATTCTGACTGAAGATGATTACTGCAACCTTTGTATTGTATATATATTAAATATGATACATTTTCCTTAATATCTAAGACTTGTCAATTTGGCTCAGTTAGTAAGACATCGGCCAAGCAATCATTAGGTTGTGAGTTCAAATCACGGCTGGGGAACATGGATTTTACGTATCACTTTACATCCCAAATTTTGGTGAGGATTGTTCTTGAGGTGCTTGTTCTTGTTACGGTAGAAAAGTAAAGTCAACTCCTGACTTTGTCATGGAATTTGACAAAAGAAAGAAAGAAAAACAAGAGTTAAGCAGAGGGAGAAAAGAAAGGAAACATCAAAACAGTGAAGAAGAGAAAGAGTGTAAGGGAAAAAAGCTAAAAAGAATAAAGGGATTAAAAATAAAAAGAAAGAAAGAATGAAGTAAAGAAAGTGAGTGGGACCATACAAAACTAAGCTGTGTAAATATTGAGAGGAAACATCAGAGAATGTATGCAACTCATGGCCTTGTGCCAGACTAAACAAAACTTTGTAAATAAATGAAATCATAAACACTCAGAATGTAAAATTTCTCAGCTGTGGACTGAAAGTGGGTGATAAATATGTAACTTAATAATAATGTAAACTGTTCCCTCACTTTATAAACATCTGAATGACTAAAACTATAACCAGCAGAGATTAATAAATGCACATAATTTGTCTGTGGATTTTGGCCTGCCATTTACACAGATAAATTTGCTGCCTACGCACTAACGTTTCACAGCGATTATTTTTTATGCTCTTTGAATGTGTACAAAGGAAGTAAATGTATTCCACGTAACTTTTTAATCACGCATGTAATATAAAACCACCTCCTCAATTAACCAATCAATCAATCCATCTTATTGATCTGCTGACCAGTCTTCTGCTGCTTCTAATATTGAAAATACCTATTCTTTCATTGTATACCTTTTGCAATTTTCTCCTTTTTCATTAATTCATCTTTTATTCATGTGATTGCTTAGTGCAGTGGTTCACAACCAGGGGGGAATTCCCCCCACGAGGGGAATTTGGGTAGTCCAAGGGGGAAATAAGGCTATTAGGTAAAAATATAAGTCCAGTCTAGAGATAGAGTTTTCTGCACTATCAAGTCGAAGGCTCAAAATAAGCTCCATGTTGAGAATGATTTAATATGTGTTCTCTCACTAATAAACCCACAAATGGAAGAACTAGTAGCAAAAAAAAAAATAAGAACAGAGATCACATTGATGTGTATATCAGTTACAATAGCAGAATTCTTATTTTTTTTGTGTTCTAATTATTTTCGCTGGCTTTCTTTGAGTAACAAATACACAGCAGCAGCTGTACAATTATAATATTAAACTAATTCTTAGTATGGAGCTGTCTAATTATACATAAAATAAAGTTATTCATTGAAATTATTCTTTGTTGCAACTTAATAAATGGAAGTGGGGGAATACTAGTAATCTTATTGACAAAAGTGGGGAATGACTCGAAAAGGTTGGGAACCACTGGCTTAGAGGATAAAGTGTTATGTTAGAACCTACAAAGTCTATAGCCTGATTAGAGGTAGCCAGGGATTTAATAAAATATTTAATATGCATAGTTATATTTGAAAGGTGTTATTATGGTGCATTGAAGGGAGCTTTGTTAATTATGTTTTTTTTATGCTGTGTTATATGTGGATTTTCTGCTCAGCCGTCCACATACATATCATGTTTATCTTCCATTTTGTGTCCAATAAAAATGGCTGATAAAATTCATAATGTTATAAGTGAAAAGTCTACAGAATTTTAAAATGCCCGTGATTAGCAGATACATAGTAGACAGAGACAACTACAAATACTCATATAGATTTACAACATATATATATGTGAGTTCGGTATTTCTGAGATGAGGTATTAGTATTATTGATACTATTGTTCGGACTGAGATCCTCATTTTGGTTGTCATTTCCACAACGTTTCGGCCGATGTACCCTCCGGCCTTCTTCAGGTGTCAAGTTTTGTCGGTCACTTACCGGAACTGAACCCTTTATTTGATCCACGGGGGTATACTGTCCTCATTCCACTATCCATGTCCTAGAAATTATTTTTGGAGTTGTGGTGCTCCTGCCTGGGATTGAATCCACAACCTACAGATGACTCAACAGTCAGACGCTTTTTAACCAACGCTTTAGTTATCTAGGCCACCGTCCCAACTTGGACAAATGAGTCTAGTTTTTGGGGTTTATAAGCCTCATGTCTTGTGTTGTCTTTTTATTAGAGGTTCCCATATGGTGTTGATTTCTATACTAGGCTAGGCAATAACAACCTTCTAAGCCACCCTAGTATAGAAATCAACATAAAAAAAAAAAGATGATGATGATGATGACGACGACGACGACGACGACGACGACGTACGTACGTACGTACCATAACAGAATCATCAACTTTAATCATGTAATATGTTAATATGATTAATTTCACTAACTTTATAAAACAATCTAATCAAGTGAACTTTTCTTATTATGCTACCAAGTGTCCATTAACTCTTTTTATCCTCATCTTTAGAGAGCTCTGTCTTTTGCAGATTTTATGTTTAACCCATTAGGAAAAGTATCCCTTTATGAATCAACTGACTTATGACCTTTAAATTTTGGACACAGCCCAGTGGCTGCAAGATGGACATTTAAAAAAAGCCAATGTCAAATGTTAATTTTGATGGCTTTCAGCCCAGCTGAATTGTTGCTGTCTGGGAACAAATAGACATGAGATTATTAAAAAAATATACTTTTATCACTTTTGTTATTAAACATTTGTGGATGTTATTATAGTTGGCACTGCTGCTACTAATATTAATACTGCTACAGTTAATGCTTCAGAAAATATCAGCAGAACTTATTTTAATCAAGCTAAAATTTCCAAAATAGAAGATATAAAACTCTGAAAAAGACTCACATCATCATCATCATCATCGTCATCGTCATCGTCATCATCATCAGTCCACTGCTGGACAAAGGCCTTTCCCAGCTTCTTCCAGGTCGACCGTGACTGTACTAATATAACCTCTGCCATGTGTTACCTGCAAACCTTTTTATCTCATCTCTCCATCTGATGTCTGGTCTTCTCCTACTGTGTTTGCTATCTATAAGGCACCAATCTGTTAACCTTTTGCACCATCTGTTATCACTACTTCTTGCTAGGTGTCCAGCCCATCTCCATTTTTATCTCTTAATTATTTCTATGATATCTTTTACTTTGGTCTTTTCTCTGACCCAAGTTGATCTTTTTCTATCTCTTAGTGTTATTCCTATCATTGTTCTTTCTACCACTCTTTGTGTGATTCTGCTAGTTTCCACGTTTCACATCCGTATGTCATAGCTGGTAGGATACATTCATTGTACACTTTATGTTTTAAGCATATTGCCCAGGTGGTTTTCACTATGTCTCTATATTTATTAAATGCTTTCCAACCAATCGTTATACATCATTTTATTTCACTTCTCTAACTGTATCTTCTGACCTAAATAAATGTATTCCTTAACTTAAAAAAAAGAAAGAAAGAAAACATGTTAGAAAAGTTTATCGATGTTAAAATTGTAAAAGTTAGAAACACTAAAACAAGACATGTTTAAAATGAAGACTGAAATGACTAAAAAAGCAATAAGAGAGTTAAAATGACTTATAGGATTTAGAAACACTAAAAATGAATAGTGATAAGAGAATTAAAAGAAAAAAAAACTAACATTTGCTATTTGCATGGAACTTGCGGCAAGTCCTTGATATATCTAAAAAGTATTACCTATTTAGTTGTGACTTTTCTTCCTATTACGGTTTTTAGGTAGCTCAGATTAATGCTACATTGTGACTTTAGTTCTGTGACTTTTCGTCCTGTGAATTTTATTCTGGGATTCTTTTTTGAATATATTGTAGACTTTGCAGTTGTTCAAAAAATTAAATATTTACTCAAAAATTAATTTTTAAAAGATTTTTTTCCAAAAACTTAATATGAATATTTTAAATTTCTTTATTTTCAATGATTACTTCTAAAACGTTGTTATTAAACAAAACTGAGTTTTAATAATCGAGAAATGTAAAGTTTTACAAAATCTAATGTTCAGGAGATTTTTAATAGAATTATTTAAATTTTTTAATTAGATACAAATATTCATTAAAAATGTATTGAGCACCATTCCACAATAACTTGTTAGCCCCTAGTTTTTGTATTATTAATCGAGAAAAAAAAAAATGCAATTTTTTTATGACTAACTGTATATTATTTTCTTGCAGTTGAAACAAAATCAAAGCTTCAAAGAAAATATTTATATTATTACAATGCGTTTCAGAATCTTTGTAGAAAGTGCTATTTTACAGTAAGCTCATGAATCTATAACGTATTCAAAACATAAGAAATGTGTGTTATTTAATTATTTCACATTTCAAACATAAAATGAAAAAAAACCGAAACAATATGAAAAATTTATGAAGCAATTACAATAGCCTCTTTCATCTAGGCTTTATTCTTGCAAAGTTATCTATTACTTAATTATAATTCGTCTCAATAGCCAACTCTCTTCCAATGAAAAGCAAAGCTAATCCTGAGAATCTATCCTTGCTCATTATAGAACGAAGGTACGATTTCATATGCTTGAGCTGGTTAAAGGATTATTCTGTAACAGTGCTAGTTATTGGCAAAGTCAGAAAAATGTGGTACAATGTGGAAAGGTTTGGATAAATGGAACAGATGACATTTGTGATCATGAATTTAAATACATTGTTGATGGTCAGTTTCTTGAGTTTCAAGTATACCAGAAATTATAGTTAATCCCTGGACACAGGGTTGAGGAAGGGGGTGGACACAGCTGAAACTTATCATCACATATGATATCCTGTTTACACGTTAGCTGCTCTTCTTGGAACAAAACCTGGGAGTTGTCAAGTTCTCAAATCCTGTTTTCCTTTTTGTACTTACCAAGTGGACAAAAGGACCATTGTTTTTGGACATCTGTTGTTTCCACTAACTAATTTCAACATCACTAAGTTTCCTGCTTGTGTTAAATTTTTAGTTATAATTTACGACCCTTCTGGTAATTTGAATTTTAGCACTTAAAATTATTTGCTTTTTCTGTTTCTACTTTCGTATCGCCAATACTATTTTTAAGTTCTTCTAAAATCTAGAGCTTGCTAATGAGGTCTAGCAGGGAGGGGAGGGGGTCATTGCTAGTATTACAATGCCAATGCACATCAGTGGTTATTTCTGGCCACAACAGAGATGTCACGCCTCTCAACAAAGTTTAATGGGCAATTTGTTGTCACTGCTCATAAACCACAAGAACACCATGAGGTACAATCAAGTGCTGTCAAGAAAGAGCATGACACTGTCAACAAGATCAAGGCTTTTTTCTGAAAGAGGACATCCTAAGGAAACGCAAATGCCAACATTATTTTTATGATTCTCCATTCTCTGAAGATTCAAAAAATGTATAAATTTGCTAATCTACAAAACTTTCAACAAAAATACATAATGAACCTTGAGGAGCACCTTGCATTAATAGTGCAAAATATGTATTTTATGATGGCCATTTTCAAAATCCAAAATGGCGACCATGCAGGTGTCTGTGAAAATGCCAACATCGATTTTCGGATTCATTATGCTCTGAAGATTGCAAAAATGTATAGTTTCGCAAATCTCCAAAAACTTCTCAAGAAAATACACTGTGAACCTGACTATTGCTTATATTTCAACAGATTTTCACTAAAATTAGTAATGGTAACATGCAAATATTTAAAGAAATTCAGTAACCGGTTCGCACGACCAGTGAGAACCCCTTGAATCCTATTACTGCCCATTTTGAATATTTACTTTGTACGTAATTCGTATTGATTTTTAGTTCAATCTTGGTGTTTAAGCATTTATACTCCTTGAATACGTTTGTATCCTATGGTGAGAGGGGCGTTGAAAAATACACCAAGTCATTTTTCAAATAAGTTTATTTTTATAGATGAGTAAATAAAAGAAAAATTGATTTTAAATGGGAATTTTTCTGGTTTGATACCAGCAAAATATCTGACAGAACTTACAAAGATCGATATGTATATATTTTTATCGGTGTTCAAAGTTTACCACACTTCACATCAGGGAATTTTCTTATTTTGGATGTTTTTATTGTTTAATTTATTTTCCCATTTCCCCATTTTCCCAATTTAATTGGAAGGTCCTATTGTCTTAGACAAATGACAGGCACCCCTAGCACTTGGTGCCCAGGACAACCGCTCGTGTTGCCTAGTTTTTAGGCCAAAGGAATTTATGTCTTTAAAAAATAATTTTTAGATTTAAAATAGTTTAAATACAAGTTGTCAAAAGGACGGTTGCATCCTTTTTGTTTGTCAATGTATATACGTATATTGCTCTCAGTCTGCTTGTCTGTGTCTGTCTCATTATTTAGGCAGTTTATACTTTACTTGCATTAAATTCTCAATTCCAATTCTTCTTACAGAGTTCATAAATTATAATCATTAAAACAGGAAAACGTTAAACTCTGCTAAAAACGTAAACAATGACAGGATTATTTATGTATGGATTGACACTTCAGCCTAGGATCGGAATGTAGTATCTGTGCGCTCTGCCTAGGATGAAAGTGTCCTCTGCCTCAGATAGAAGTATAGTCAATGTTCTCTCTAATTTTTTGAAGTCAGTGCGCGTAAAAATCTTATGTTATGCAAATTCTTTTCCTGTGACAAAAGTATGTGTGCACTTTTGAATTCGACATTGCTGGTATTTCAAGCCAAAGAAATCTTTGCGCCTCTTCACATTGCAACATTATGATGATGAGACAGCGGTTGGAGTGTGGAAAAGAGCTCCTCACCTCCTAGTCCACGCATTCGCTTGTGTACTCTATCAAGTGTGGAAAGTGCCTGATGAGAGGAGCCTGCCCAGATGTGTGTGCAGTACTCCATTTTTGGATGGATTTGACTCTTATAGACGTATGATAGTGCTTTAGGTGTTAGAAACCTTCTCGATCGGTAAAAGGATCCTACCATTTTAGCTGCATCCTTGGTAACAGTGGTGGGCCTATGGTTGGTGTCACACCCCACCCCCTTCCAGAACTTGCTTTCTTCCCAGGATATCTAGAATTTTGGTGATCTTTTTGTACTAATACTATTCATTATTCATCATGATTCTCCCATATTATTGAATGTGATGGCATAAGCTGACATTTACTAACAATTCTATTCATTTTAGTTTGCAATTTTTCAGTTCTGACTTTGCAAAATAATATGAAGAAAATAAGTATGGTATCTTAAAAAAAACAATACAATAAAACTATAAAGCACTCAGAGAGTGCATACCTCTGGCAACGTCATTGTCATTGGAAATAATTGTGCATGGATCCGCCCCAAAATGTAATCACTTCTTTTGTAGCCCATTGCCCACTTTTCCACAAAATTTCAATTAAATTCATTGAGAACATTTGGAGATATTGTGTAGACAGACATGAACTTTTGATAATATACAATGATTATGCATGTATCCGCCTCAAAATATAATCATGTCTTTTATTGAAACCCTTTGAGAACTTTTGGAGATATCACGTAGACAGTCATTAGTGTATACATAAATGTATTTTTTTAAAACGGAAAAATATCTCATAATCAAAAAGAATTCCTGGATCCTCCTTCAATTTAAGATATCGGAGATATCGTCTGGACAGACAGGTCTTTCATTAGAAAAAAGAATTACCACAAAACTATATGAAAATTGTTTAGGCGGTCTTCTTGGTTTCACCTCCTTTGATGGTGTCACCCAAGGTGGGCTGCCCCCTACCTTGGCACACAGAAGTAATGTGAAAGTTCCATGTCAAATCAGGTGTGAATTTGAGACCCAAAAAGTTCATGATTGCGTAAAAATAATGTGTGGCCATTATAGGGTGAGTGTGTTTTAAAAACAGGGAAAGCACAGCTAAAAAATGTCTGAGAGATATCAGTGCACTGCCTCTTATCTACTTATATTTTTGGATAAAATACAAAAAAAGGTTCATGTGTACCAACTTGTGCTTTGACACAGTCTGAAGTTAAAACAGACTCTTCTTTAGAGGCTTTGGTGTGAAAGCCTGGGGTCACTGTTCCCAGAGGGCTCCAGGCAATCTGTGATCAGTCTTTTAAAGTGGGAGTGAAGAAAAAGCATTTTGACTTTTTTCTGAGTTCCTTGGAAATATTCAGTCAATATTTTCTTGAGAAACTTTTACTTATCAAAAAGGCAATTTTGGTACTTGCTTTTCCCCATTTTAATCTTCTTTTCCAAATAAAAAAATCTTTTCCAAAGATTGCTTGTTTTTTTTTCACCACTAAATATATTTTAGATATCAAAACAACTTTTTGTATGTTAAACTAGACCTAATTACAAGATATTTTCAGTTGCAAGTTTTCAGTTGCAAGTTTATGGGGGCAAAACCCCCTCTGATGAAGTGATCATATATGGTGCCTCGCTCAAAAAGTGACCAAAAATGGAAAATATAAAAAAATTAAAAATTACGGTAGAAAGTTAAATAAAACATAGAATTAAAAAAAAATAACACGTTTGGGTTGATTTTAAAATTGTGTGGGCCAAAAGCAGGCTAATTTAATGGGGTGTATGCCTTAAAACAGTTTCTGTCTTTGTTCAACCACAAGTGTACTTTGCAAAGGTTGCAGACCACATTGGTGCGGATTATGTTGTCTTTGTGGCTACAATATCTGCATGTGGCTGACGGGTCCTCAGGTGATCATATATAGTCACTTGCCCCATAAAAGGTTAAAGGAGGTTCAGAACATAACAAGAGGAGGGCAGTCGCACCCCCGTTGCAGGTGTGAAGGTGTGAAAAATTTTCTCTGGCCTATAATGCCTGTTAATATTAATTGTTCCCTCGCCTAGGATAATGCACAGCTGGCCTTGGGCACTATCTTTGCCTCCTTCCCCACAGGGTGCTGAGAACCCTTGCTATGCTACTGAGGAGGTTTGATTCATGTTAAGGTGCACTTTACCTTTGCTGTAAAAGCATTTGTTTTGTTATTCTTCTAGTATCTCATTTTTTTAAAAAAACCCACTTTATTGATAATAGAAGTCCTTAACTGATAATGAAATGTTATGTGTCAAAGGGTTTAGTCAATGACCAGTTAGTGACCATCTGCCTTTTCCGGTTGAATGTAAGATTTATTAGTTGCCAGGCCAGTTCTTACCACTTATACTAAATCTGCAAGAACAGCCCCAGTATAAGAGTGGAAGTAAATAAATTAAGCTGGAAAAGGATTACAAAAGTTTCAGGTTTTGATTAAAGGATAAAAGATTTTGTCTCCCACATCATCCTCCAACCCAAATGAAAACTAAGAACCAGTTAGAACCAAGGAAGATAAATCAAAATTAGTTGATATTGGCTGGACCAAGCCAACTTTGGCACAAGGTCAGATGTTTGGAGCACTAAGTGATGATGGATGTCTCTAGCAATGGCTAACAAGAATCATTTTCTAAGCATTAATCTACATCAGATACCCTAAACCAGTGGTTTCCCAACAAGTTGTATAAAAACAACTAAAATTAGGATGAAGGTAAAAACTAGTCAAATTTAATAAAAATACTGAATTGCATTTAGTTAGGTTAGTTAGGTAAAAAAATAATGAATCATGTAATTTCAATTGAGGCCACAGAGGATCTACAGTTATTTATATGAAACTACTATGTACTGAGAATGTTCAGCACAGTTCTAGAACAATCCAGAATGTAAACCTTGTCTATCGATCGAGCGCCATCTAGTGTTGAAACAGTGAAGTTCAACGCTAGATGGACAGAATGATTCATGATGTGCCAGTCAGATGTCGCTTCCTATCATTGTCACTATACATCAATGTATTGAATTAGGATTGCCTGAAATTATCAATTTTTAAATATCTCGCAGCACCCTTGAGAGCTAACTGTAACCTAAACCATAATAAGTCAGCTCAGATTTCATTTCCTCTGTTTTAAATTACTAAATAGGTTAGATTTTCAGTTTAAATCTTTGTTCAAGTACAAAGAAGAAATTATATCCACTTTAAAATGCTGGGTTGTACAGATGTGGTATTTTAATAATACAATCCAAAGCCCATCCCCAAACAAATGTGGGATTTTAATCATATTTTATTGGTGTGTGAATGCATGAGAGGGATAATGATTGGGAGAGAGAGTAAATTGTTGTATCTATTTTCATAAGCCAATGTCAGAAGTGTAAGTGAATAGAAGTGGTTATCAGGTTTTATTAACTGGCATACACAAGACAGAATACAGTGATTAATGTCCGTGGTTTCTTGCTCTAAATACCTAATCAACTGGAGCATAGCCAAAGGCAGAAATATTTACACAATATACCTTTGTTTCTATTAGTTCATGTAGGTAAGCATGTGAGGATCTATGTGAGAGCAATGATTATACAGAGATAAGTGCTTACAAGGTTACAGAGTGGCTCTGACAAGACAATTTTGATACCTAGGTCAGCAATTAAAAATATTTTGACCAAACCACCGAAACCTAATATATCCGTAATTAATATGTATGTGTGTGTGTCTGTCTGTGTGGAGAGTATAAAAATGAATGTATGATATGTTCAATTGAGCATGTAAAATGTCTGTGTGAAGAAGTGTGTGACAGTGTACATGGGTGGAGTAGTGTTTACAAGATTGGCGAGCAGCATCAAAAAAATAATTTGGATTGTGGGTCTCACAAAATTCCCATTTACTTTGTAATGAGTTTAAGATATTCAGTGAGTGCACTCTTAAAAAAGACATATATCTGAAAATGTGCATTGCTCATCTCTCTTACTCTCT
>VCCN01002840.1:5040800-5053030 GCA_006491835.1 Architeuthis dux | reverse complement strand
TAAATTGCGACCAAATTGAGTTCTTTGATTACTAATTGACATATTAAGCACAAATTATTTTCTTGCATACATTATTCATTGATTTAAGGCAAAATATAACTAGATGTATTTAAATGGATAATTCCCAAATTTCAAACTTTTTTATGGCATTTATCTGGGCCACCATTCACCCATTAATATGCAATCCAGCCCGCAGAGACAAAAAGGTTGCCGACCCCTGGTGTACAGGTTCGCAGAAAGTGATAAACAATGGTGATTATGTTGAATAAATGGTTCTGTGTTCCTCCCTGCAGAATTTCCTCAACAATCAGAGTTCCAAAAATAGCAGCAACATTAAAATAGCATTGTAAAATTCTTTGATTGGAAACTGATGCCATCCTATAACAAAGGAATCTATAAATTGCATACAGGTTGGAAGAATGTGATAAATAACAATGCTGATTATGTTGAATAATAGTTGTTCGATTTTTTTTTTTGAGATATAATAACATTTTGTTGGCTTCACAAAATATGCAGACGTTTTCTTATCAGCCAATTAGCTTAGTCCATTGGTTCTCAACCAGGGGGAATTCCCCCCAGGGGGGGAATTTGGGTAGTCCAAGGGGGGTATAAGGTTAGTTGGGTAAAAATAAAAGTCTAGAGTTAGGGTTTTCTGCACTTCTATCTATCAAGTCGAAGGCTTGAAACAAGCTCCAAGTTGAGAATGATTCAAGATGTGCTCTCTCACTAATAGACCCACAAATCGAAGAACTGGTATAAAAAACAAGAACGGGGATCACATTGATGTGCATCTCAGTTACGATAGCAGAATTCTTATTCTTTTTGTAATAAATGTGAATTTTAAATGATGTGTTCTAAGTATTTTCGCTTGCTTTCTTTGAGTAACAAATACGCAGCAGCTGTACAATTATAAAATTAAACTCATTCTTATTAAAAAAGCTGTCTAATTATATATAAAATAAAGTTATTATTTGAAATTATTCTTTGTTACAACTTAATAAATGGAAGGTGGGGGAAATACAAGTAATCTTATTAACAAAAGTGGGGAATGACTCGAAAAGGTTGGGAATGGGAACCACGGGCTTAGTCCTTATGACTTTATTTTTATTAGAACCTGTCAACCAAAATTATCAACATTCAACATAGGTTTCCTCAGTTTTTAAGCTGGCTGGCTATCGATCTATGTATGTATACATGTATATGCCACGTGTATAGGCTGCACCAATGGAGCTAGATGGCTGAAAATTTAAACACTTACTCCTAATTATGTTTTTTTTGCGCCACTATTTTTGTGCTTTTAATCTGTTAGACCCTAACAATCTTCCTAGAAGTTGTTAGTTTTTAGAAAAATTGTTTTTTAAGGTTTTACGAGGGGGGGTTCTATTTACAATGTAACTGTATGGTAAACTGGACTGTTACTTTCAGTCTGTTGTATGGAAGTGAGGCTTCAAAGCATGTTGTTATTTTCCTTGAAAGTTATTAACTAACTTCTTTGATATTTTAATGCCGATTTTTCTTTGTGCGCTAACCCCCCCCCCCGACTGACACACATGCACAAGCCCCGTGTGGCCACCCATCAAGAAACCTTAATGAAAACACTGAAAAATTGTCATTAAAATACCAAAGAAGCCTCACAAGGGAAGTAACCGAATACTATGAAGCCTCACTTCCATACAATGTTCACCATACAGTTACATTGTAAATAGAACCCCCCCCCCACACCCCCATCAAAAAACCTTAAAAAAAACTTTTTTCTAAAAACTAACAACTTCTAGGGTCTAACAGATTAAAAGCACAAAACATTACTGGCAAAAAAAAATTCTTTCTATTTTTTTTCGACTTGGTTAACGGATGTAGATCTTTACTGTTTTTTTTCACCCCACCCCAGAGGTTTTTAGGTGGTGGTTCAATTTACAATGCAAGTTTATGTGAAATTGGTCCCTTAGTTTGTGTTTGGCAGTGTTCATGCTTGTTTTTTGAAAATTCAGACGAGAGAAGTAACTTTTTCCAATTTTTTAATTGATCACCCTCGACACGGCATGCTGCCAAAAGACATTGGTCATGTGACGGTTTCTATTGAGTGACTAACCAGACCTATTTTGTTCATTTTTTGCTGCTTTTTTTTATCACACAGTTTTTAGCCTACATATTCTTTGGTTCTTAAACTGCAGCAAGTTACAACACAGATGTAGTTTCAGATGAGACTGGAACATGCATTCTGTACATCAAGATCTGATCATGTGATGTGATGATGTCTTACCATTTAAGCTACTGAAGATGTTACGATAAGGCAGGGTTTACATTCCTAAGCTTTCTGCTACTGTTATCCTCTTCCGACTTTATTCCATGCTGTATTGTTGACTACTGGGTAATAATAGCAATAATGTTCAAATGGATCTTTGGAAGATTGAACTCCTTCTTTTTGTTTGTGTTGTAAACACAACGTTTCGGCCGATCCGTTCTTTGGACTTCTTCAGGTGTAAAATCTGAATGTGATGGGTTAAACAGGAGTTATGTTTAAAGGGGGTAACTCTTATAGTGCAGGGTCCGGGTGTTTCTGTGAAATGTTGTGTTTACAACACAAACAACAAGAAGGTGTTCAATCATCCGAAGAACCATTTGAATATTAATGACCCTTCTCAAAACTATAGAAAATAACCATTTGAATATTAATGACTCAAAACTATAGAAAATAGCAATAATGTTGTTTCGAGATTCTCTGATAAGGATTTTCATTATTTCTTATATTTTTATTCCAAGCTTTGTTCAGACAATTTCAAACTCTCTCTTTGTATTTTTGATGTTGGTTGGGGGTAAAAAAGATCTGATGGGACTAGAGTGAGTTTTCTTCAGATACTGGTCATTCAAATCGGGGTAAAAAGCAGCATTTCTAATTCTGGGATTGGTTATCTGCAATTTGCAATCGCCAGTGCATTTCTGCACATGTAAAATCTGCAATTACCCAGGCAGTCTATTTATCTGTTTGCCATAGCTGTCATTACTTTGACTTTATATCAGCAAACGTATCCTAACAGTCTTATGAATCATGGAAAAATCTCTAAAAAGGTAAGGAATCTCGGCACACACTATTTATTCTGTTTACATCAAAAATATTCAAAACCAAACACACAGGCACAAGGAAGTCAGCAGCTGTTTTGAAGTTCTTTAATCTCCTTTTCCTGCTTACCACACACACACAAGAACAAACACACATACATACACACACGCATGCACATCTATATGTGTATACATGTGTGTGTTAACATGTATGTGTCAATATAAGTATACATATATACAGGTCCACACCTTGCTATCTGAAATTAAAGTTTTTTGATAAAAAATAAGCCGAAATGACTCCATTTTCTGTTAACCATTAGGCTAACTCTGCACCTACAGCGAATATATACATATACTCATATATGATAATTATAAAGACATTTATTACTTGGGAACCAGTGTGAGCGACTGCTAAATGAGCAGCCTCAATCGTAAATGTAAATAAAGAAACAAACTGTACGGGGATTGAACCCACGTCCACCCTGGAAGCACCGCTCATTTAGCAGTTGCTCACACCGGGCAAATATAGGTTCTCAACTAATAAATATCATTATAATTATCATATTCTGTCGGATATAAAATTATCCATCATTTGATTTCATATACTCATATGAATGACTTGGCTCCGCGGACAGAGATTTGGGACGGGTTTTCCGTGTCATTGTTCGGGTCCTAGGTAGGTGGGGCCTGAACATGGGAAATCCGTAGTCTGCGCAATGGAATTTTACGGTGAAGTGCAACGATATACTCATATATGATGATTATAAAGACATTTATTAATTGGGAACATATATTTGCTTGGGCCCGGTGTGAGCAGTTGCGAAACGAGCGGCCTAAATCATTTATTAATTGGGTACCTATATTTGCAATCACTCACACCAATGAACGAGCAAATATAGGTCTCCAATTAATAAATGTCTTTATAATTATCATTTTTTGAATTTCATACTGTCAGCATAGGGAACCACAAGTATATTCATAACATAAAAATGATTGTGGAATAGAGAAATGAGCGATCTGTACATTTCAGAGCTCCTGTCTTCCATGATTAGTGCCGTTAGATCAGTGGTAAGAGCAGAGCCTGCATATAAGGCTGCTTCCAAGTTTGATGAATATGATAATTATAATGACATTTATCAAATAAATGTCATTATAATTATCATATTCTGTCAGCTATAAAATTATCCATCATTTGATTTCATGCTGTTGACATCAAGAGCCACATTATTTTGTGGAATAGAGAAATGAGCGATGTTTACGTTTCAGAGCTCCTGCCTTCCATGAGCAGTGGTAAGAGCAGAGCTTGCGTATAAGGCTGCTTCCAAGGTGGACGCGGGTTTGATCACCGCACCGTGCTCATTTCTTTATTTATTTACACGATTTAGGCTGCTTATCCATTCTTTGAATTTCACATATACTGATCGATCTATCTATCTATCTATCTATCTATCTATCTATCTATCTATCTATTTGTGCTTGTGTGTGTATGTGTGTTTGTTTGCTTAGCTTGGGAAAAATAAGTCAAAACAAAACTCGCAACGTATGAAAGTGATGCACTGAGTAATTGTTGAATCGCAATGCATTTTAAAGTTCAAATCTACCAACTGAAATGCCAGACTTTTGCATCATTTTTCCGAATGCAAATGAAACATTTCAGTTTTAAAGGACAAAGTAAAAAAAAAAAACATGTTTTTTTTGTTTTAAAACTTGAAAATGTGAAAGATTCCACCTTTTGAATTCTTCTGATTCCCAATCTTGTTGTCTTGTTTTTTTTTTACGTTTTGATCTCTATAAACCAAAACCATCAATTGGTATTGTTAAAGAAAGTCTTCTATTTAAATTTGTTTGGCTTGAAAGCCAAAGAATATAAAAAAAAAGGACTTAATTTCATTAATTGTTTTCAAATCCTGTTATCTAATGATGCACTATAATGGATGTCAGGAAAATGTGTTGTTGATGATAGCAGCGTCTTCCTGAATTGATGCTCTTGCTGAAAGAACTCATTTTTACCCAGTGAAGTATTCTTATTAAGGGCAGTGGCGGAGCTAGGGGGCTTCAGACCCCCCCACCTCCCTCCCAACTTCTTCAAGACCAACCCTCATAATTTGTGCAGAAATGGAGATAAAACTATGGGGAGGGGGTAGGGTGTGGCTAGTCTGGCAGGAAGACAGAAATAAATATAACATTTTTAAAAAGTCTCACGAGAAGGTTAGATTTTCACAAAAATCTCTCCAGAAGGTTAGATTTTGACAAATCTTAACACATTTTGGCACCATTTCTTTAGCAATATTTGCTAATGTTTAGCTATTTTTAGCCATTTTCTTTAGACTAATCTAGCAACTGTTATCCATTTAATTGGTCATAAAATGGCTAACAAGGTTTTTAGTGCATTTTGACATTTTTTGACGCTTTTTCGGGGTTGATTTTTTGAATTGGCAACAATATTTGACCTGGCTCCTCTATTGGTTAAGGGACTGTGGATTTCTTCCTGTTCCTCCAAGAGAATTAAGGCAGACTCTATATCAAAAACAGTCAAAGTTTTCATTTTGATAAAGGTTTAGAACCAAGACACTTTTGTTGCTTTTACAAGGGTGCATCAATAAGTCTGTTGCCTGACATGTAATCATTAGCTGAATTTGGATCTGAAATTTTTACTGTATAATGTTCGATCTATGTGATTAATGGAGAAGCATTCGGTTAAATGCATTGATAAAGACTTAATGATGTACCTACACAGGAGTGAATCCAACATGTTGAGCTGACCGTCTTCCAAAATTCTTTTGTGGGGGTGGGATATGCTCCCCCAGAAAGTTTTTAAAATTATGTATCCAAGATTGGCTAAAATTGTGTTTCAGGGCATATCAGCTACTGAAATTAAAATAGATAAAAATTTTCGGAAAAACTTTGAGTGTCTCCCAGAAAACCCTGGAAGACCTGCTGGAACTGCCCCTGCCTACACATATGTGGAGATGTGATGATTTTAAGTTGGTGATATATTAGGTCAGTATCAGATGAAGTCAACCTTGGAACTATTATATAGTGATTGTAAGAAAGAAATTAAATGTCGGATTTAAATTTGTTTAGTTTTAGAGGGAATGGCTGAGTGTAAAGGTCATCACATAAAGAAAACTTCAGTGTGTACAGTTACTGCTAAAGGAAATAATAGTCATTGTAAGGTTGTTATAATGACAGATATTAACAGATTTAAAATGCAACAAAAGATGTACTCACACAGATCCAGTTTATTCATACATATTTACAATGACAGCACTCAACACAACGTGCGTCTTCTCGATCTCCTAAAACCAATATATCTTCCCTTGCCACAAGGACATAAACAGTGGCACCTTACCGAAAGTCGATAAGCGCTCTCCTGTCTAAGGGGAATAGCTTATTACAGACAATGAGAATACTTAGTTAACAGTCATGTTTCCAGCAAAGCCTTCAGATCAGATGATGACCCTGTGCACAAGTATGATTTCAGGGCTGAAACATCATTACTAACCCAGCAATATCTCACAATAACACCAGATGGGGAAAGGAGGGTCCCATACTAATATCTCCCCCTTTTGTTGATTTTTTTTTGGGGGGAGGGGGGAGGTTCCTCTCTCCCATCATCCATCAGTTGTTCACATGAGGTGCTACTCAGAAGTTCAGGGAATTTGACCATGAAAAAATTTCTTACCCTAACACTTAGTTTCCATTCCATCTCACAAAGGGTACTGATTCACACTGGCTCACAAAGGGTACTGCTCACAAAAGATAGCGGTAAAAGTCCCTACTAGATTCAGTTCCCATGCACTGTTCAAATTTACTGAACTTTTCGGTAGCACCTCATATATAATTCAATATGTATAAATATCATGGTGAGATAGTTTAAGTTTCATAGAGCAACTGCAGTATTATGGTAATTAAGGAAATGAATGTTGGGTCAGTTCTTTGGGAATAAGGTAAAATCAAGTATGTCTGGGTCCTGAAAGGAAGCAGATAACAGTAAGATTGAGCATAACCAGCCTTGACTTTAATCCCTTTCATCGGTCCTTGTGCCACATTCTAATGCAGGGGATCACCAAACCTTTTAGACCATCGACCCCTTCATGGAATCCTTGATTGCTCATCATTCCCAAGAAAGGGCTGCGAAAAGAAAGTTATCAAACATACCAATACCACATCCAAAAACATACCAAATCCAGAGTATATAATTAAATATCAACTGATACGATAATTATCATGTCAGTGTATCATGTTTATTGAAAAGAAAAAATACAAAAGAGATACCCTCTTTCATATACTATTTCTTTTCTTTCATCTTATTATACAGACCTTGTTATGGGATCCATTTCGTACAGTCTGTCCTTTCTAGGAAACATTTTGTCTGTAGTAAGGCATTTATTGTTTCAATTTGTAAAGAGGTGTGATTTTTGTCAAACTCCATGACAAAGTCAGGAGTTTACTGTGTTTTCCTACCATAACAACAAGAACAATCCTCACCAAAATTAGGGGTGTAATGTAAACTGGTATGTAAAATACCCATTCCCCTACCGTGATTTGAACTCACAACCTAGAAATTGCTAGCCGGGTGTCTTACTGACTGAGCTAAAGTGACAAATCTAAGATATTAGTGAAAATCTATCATACAGATATGCATGGGCCTATTCTACTAAATAAATACATTTATAGTAAAGAATATATTTTCATAATTTATTATATATACAATACAAAAGTTGCAGTAATCATCTTCAGTCGGAATAGAAGTAGGAGTGGAGTTTGACACTGCAGCAGCCAGGTTTGTTTTACTCGGCTGCAACTGAACAGTGGGGCAACGGAAGGAGGTTCAACATCAATGAAGACAATGTAGAAAATCGATCCTCATCATCATGCGGGAAATTTTCAATCAAAATTTTTCTGGGTAATCTTCTGCAATTGGAAAGTTATCACCAAAAGTTGATTCCCTTCATTAAGATTTTCAAACTCTTCTGTAACAATGTTTTTGAATGTTCTCTATTTGCTTCATCCTAGATTTCATTATCTCTCTGATAGACTTCTCCGTCATTTAGACTTATTTCACTGGTATACGCCAAAATCGCGGTAGAATTTTGATGAACAAAAATTGGGAGATTAGCAAGGAATCAATGGTAAAATACAAAGTCATCATCATCATCATCATCAGCCGTTATATGTCCACTGCTGGACAAAGGCCTTTCCCATCTCCTTCCATGACAACCTATCTTGTGCTAGCCTCTGCTGTTGTGTCTGGTCTTTTCCTACTTCGTTTACTGTCCCATGGGCATCAATCGGTTAGTCTTTTTCCCCCCATCTATTGTCATTTCTTCTTGCTAGGTGACCAGCCCATCTCCACTTTTGCTGCTTAATTAGTTGTATAATATCTTTCACTCTAGTCCTCTCTCTGATCCATGTTGATCTTTTTCTATCTCTTAGAGTTATCCCTAGCATTGCTCTTTCCATGGCTCACTGTGCTTTTCTGAGCTGGTTTTCAGCTCGTTTGGTTAATTTCCATGTTTCGCATCCATAAGTCATGGCTGGTATTATGCAGCCATTGTATACTTTACGCTTTAGGCACATTGGCAAGGTGCTCTCCATAATGTCTCTATTCATACCAAATGCTTTCCAACCTATTGTTATGCATTGTTTTATTTCGCAAAGTAAACAAGAATATTTATCAAAAGATGTAAAACATACCAAATATTGGTGTGGTACCAAAATGTACCAACAATTGCTGAAGTAACAGATTTGGCAGCCATGCCCCCAGGCTTGTACAAAAAATAAATAATAATCAAGTAGATGTGAAGTTTCCATATGCATTAATGAGGGAAACTGCTTGCCACGCCCTGCTTTCCATTGTGCTTTTGGACACTGAAGCGGTAACCTCTGCTTGTAAAGTAAACAGAATATAAAATCAATAGATAATAAAAACTAATTATATATAAATCAGAAATGTGTATCAGCTTGTATTTTATGTATTTATATTTTATATACGAATGTCAGTTTTTGACCCCAAAAGTTCAATAGACCCCTCCCGGCATTCATCAACCCCTTTTGACCCCCAGGCATTTATCTACCCCCAGGGGTCAATATCGACCACTTCGGCGACCTGTATCTGTGTATCTGTATTAGAATAAATATGCACCAGGCTTTGTTGGTTTTCTATCACAAAGTGAGAAAGACAAATTCATTCAGATGCAGGCTTGGACTGATCTTGTAGACTCTATATAGTTCTTCCTTTCTGATGTTGTCTCAACAAGTTTAGTTAAGCATGCCTTGGTTGTAATGCTTGCATTAATTCCTCACCACTGACAATCCCTTTCTTCCTGATTTTCAATACACAACATGCAAATTGAAAGCCAAAACTTGCTAAAACTAATTTTAGGTCAAAAAAGATGTTACAACAGTTCTATACTGTTGCCCTTTGATTAAAGACTAACAATCTATGAGCTGAGCAGTACATGACTACTATGTAGTAATCAACATGACTTAAGTAAATTAACAATTCATCATCGGAGATTCTGGTACAAAGGAGAGTCTACTGGACTCAACTCTATCTTTGATTATTTCTGACACTAATCCCCAGCATTGCTATCAATAAGGAAAAGAATGGAATTGCATGTGATGAAGCACTATCTAATCTTTGTTTTCAATTAGTGATGTTAACACAATAATAAAACAAGTAACTGTATATACCAGCATTTATTGTGTTGATATTTAATTCACTGTTGTTGTACAGATTCCACAGGCACAACAGATCCTTTTTCTAATGATTCCTGATCTTTGTATTTCTTGTTGAGCACCTACCATGGTGCAATGGTTAGCAATCTTGTTTCAAAGACCAAATTTGCTAGTGTAGTGAGTTTGATCCTCACTGAGTGTTGCACAACTGTGATTTTGTGCTAGTCTAAGTTAAGCTTAGTAAACATGATAATGAATGACAACATTTTTTAAATAAAATGTTGTAATAAGAGGCTGTCAAAGAAAGGGAGCGGTGTGGGAGGTCTCTTTTCTTTGGGTAGTATCAGCTTTTATACAGAGGGTGGATCAACAAGTCTGTAGCCTGACACAGAGTTATTAGCTGAATTTTGATCTGAAATTTTCAATGTATAATGTTTGATCTATGTGATTAATATTTACCACTGAATTAGGTGCATTGACAAGGAAGGAGATTATGTTGAAAAATAAATATTTTTATGTAAAAGTTGGCTCCAATCCCTGCAATCATAATTGTGCTCTGTAGATAGCCACATATAAGCTGCTCAATGGTGCAACCACGGACTACTATACAAGCAGAAAATGGTGACATTATCCCACTACATAATACACTCACTTGTAGAAATTTTGGGGTTTAAGCTGCAATGTGCCTAGAAAGTAATCATACATACACAGAGCAGACAAAGAACGCATTAAGAACAAGGTTTAATATCTACCGACAAACATGAAAAAGTTTTGATTGGTCAAAAATTAACGACAATCAAGCACTATTAACACTATGCGAATCATCATTCCAACAAATTAAAAAAGACTTTACACTTATATGAAGCCTATACTGTCATATTTTTAGAACAGTGAAAATCAGTTGACCTAGATATATGCAAAAACCACTGGAAAGACAAACTCTGTTCAAGTATAAATATTATGCGAATGGTACACCCAGAATGGTCTATACAGTAAATCTATTTTAATTCCATTGGGCAGTTGACATTGCATCAGACATTACGACTACTGAAGCTTCTTTAAGAGATTCAATTTGATTGGTTCAATTTGAAACTATGTTTGACCAATCAAAAATAAATTAATAATGCTCACGCCTACAAAAACGCTTACGAGATGTTCATGTTCTAACAGTGAAGATGTTGAAAACAGACATTACGGCTACTGAAATCTCTTTAAGAGATCCAATTTGATTGGTTGAATTTGAAACTGATGGACCAATCAAAAATAATTTAATAATGCTCATGCCTCCAAAACGCTTGTGAGATGTTCACGTTTTAACAGTTAAGATGTTGAAAATGGCCTAAACAGCCATAACATGTACATCAGAAGACATATACCAATACACAAGTGGAACTACGTTCATAAAAACGTTAATTTAAAAATTTTAAGTTTCTTAAAAATTTGTATGTTTTAGAATTTTAATATTTATAATTTCTAGAACACTGAAATTAAAAATAATTTTCAATATTTTTCAATTTCATAGTTTATTGTTTATGTAAAAGAAATGCTTTTTTTCATCATGAGGCTGTGCACTTATTGATGTACCTAAATATGTTTCTAGTTAATGCCCTTCTCCTTGAAAGCTGAACCATTCTAGATGGCACCAACAAAAGGTTTTAACACTCTCACATTCTCCATCAGTTTATGTGATTCTGCTAAAGAACAGCAGTGTGATATTAAATCCGTTCTGCATTCCTATTGGATTTCATTAGCTTCCATAGAGTCTGGTATTGGCCACAGTGGTGACATTAGCCACTGGTGTTTTTTTAAATATTTTAGTGGCTGCTTCTGCTGGTTGGCAACAGCTCCAGTTCTCAGGGTGTTCTAGAATGCAGAGTCAGCCACACAATTATCAAAATCAGGTTTCTTATGAATTAATCAAAGGACAATCACTTTCTGGTCACTGGTAGCTTTTCTATTATTTATTCATGATTTTCTTTTGTTCTTCTTGTTTTTCTGTGACCAGTGGTCAGTTTAAATTATATTCCAGGACACCTTTTGGGATATATATTTTTTTATTTCACATCATAAAAAAGTAGTTGTCACTTACACTATCGAGCCAGAATTATTTTTTTCATGATAAAATTCTAGATCTACTTTTCATCAAAGCTACAAAACCTGTCAATAGTGTCCTTGATTTTCTGATAATTTTTATCCTTCTTGCACTTATGTAATTTTATCCATACCCAGTCAAGTCCATGAGGCTTTATCATATTATAAGTATCTCCTTTTGTAATGAATTACCTGACCTTCCTTAGGTGACCTTTTTCTAGTGCCAAGTCTGTTGTTGGACTGTGTTGCATTGTGTGATGCCATAGGTTGATGGTGTAGCTTTCCTGGTTTACTGTAAGATATTCCTGTGGACAGCAATTGATTTATAGCCTTCTTTACCGACATCAAAAAAGGAAAGAAGTAAACCATATATGCTATGTTGGGGGTGATCAATTAAA
>VCCN01002840.1:4783379-4797968 GCA_006491835.1 Architeuthis dux | reverse complement strand
TAATAGCCTTATTCCTCCCTTGGACTACCCAAATTCCCCCCTCTTGGGAGAATTCCCCCTGGTTGGGAACCACTGATCTAGAGAAAGGCATCTGCTTGGAACCTCTTACTTATGCAAATGCTTATATTCACACACATCATTTGAATATTGCCATCATTTCTTGAGGGCATGGGTGAAATAGTAATTAATAATAAACATAAAAATTAGACACCAAAAATTGAGTCCTTTTTGAAAATATGAGAATTGATAAAACAATAAACTATGAAAATGAAAAATACTTTCTGTTTTAGTGTTCTCAACGTTATAAAATATTAAAATTCTAAAACTTTAAGTTTTTAAATTCATAAAATTCTAATGAACGTAGTTCCACTGTGTGGATTGGTTTATGCCTTCTGATGGATGTACACGTTACGGTTATTTAGGCCATTTTCAACATCCTGATCCTGTGAAAAGAATTGATAAAATTTATCAAATAATCATGTCTTTTAGATGTAGTTTGAATAAAAAAAACATTAAGCTCTTTAAATTTTCATCTGTCATTTAAAATTAGAGCTAAAATAAATGGGCTACTTGAGTCAAGGTCTTGAATGGATGATTTATCTTTTTACAGTTAGTAATATAGTTGCTCAGTCTCGGTTTTTGTGGGAATCTCCTGAGCTATGAGGTATGAAGTATTGAGAATAGAATGTAAGTTTGTATCATGTGATAGCTTATGGGTTAGAGCAGTGGTCCCCAAACCTGTGCCAGCAGGTTCCATGGCATCACTAACCCTTTTGCATGTGCCTGCCACAGACTTACTACCATTATTTTTTTAAAAACATTTTATAATACTGCCATTGATGGTTTTAATTTTCTAATGTTACAATTACATATTTGAACTCTTTGGCTGCACAACTTTTCCACCCGGTTCTCCCTGTACTCCCCAGCCCCTCTTTGTTAGGCCATGGCAAGGTTGACTCTGAAGCCAAACAATACATGAAAAAAGAAAGCCAAAAAAAGCCCCCAAAAAACAAACTTGATGTTTCGCAGTAAATTGTTTTGTGCATTATCTTAAATAGGAATTAAATATTATTATGTATGCTTTTATTGTTAAGTCCAAATATAAATTTGATTTGAAAAGTAAATGGCGTACGCTGCACTACTGGTAGTCATGAAAGTGCTCTTTGACACAAAAAGGTTGGAGATCCTTGGATTAGAGCATTGGACTGGAGAATATGAGGCCTTTGATTCTGCTCTCTCTGGAATTCGTAAGCTTATTATATAGTCAGTGACAAATTGTTTGCTTGGTCTTTCTTTGCAGGAGGATCATTGGAAGATCGAGCCTTATCGAGAACCAACGCCAGAACCATTGTTAGAACGGACACCAGAACCAGCGCCACCTGCAGAAAAAGTAAGTCATTTTTTAAAAAATTATCACAAGCTAAAAGTTAAAACAATAAAAAGTTAGCTAAACAAAAAGAAATTAAAACACTTTTGCCACTTAATGAAATTCATCATTTTATATAAAAATCCCTTATCTGCTTTTGCACACATGTGAGTTCACTAAATGGTGAAAAGTATGATTAAAAATGCCACATTTGAGCAGTGCAGCTATCAAAAGTCAAATTATCCCATGACCTAGTAGATCATTAGGGCACCATGCTGGGTCCTGAACCAGACAAATGGGCGAGTGGATAATGACGGTGGTTAAGAGTATCTAGTAACCTGTCTGGCGGTTGCGAGTTCAATCCCTGGGTCAGGTAGTGCCAAAAATCATATATGCTGGTTCAGTGGAAGAGGCAGACAAGTGACACCACAAGGATGAATTGACTAGGAAGAATTTGTTAATGTGAGTGGAGTTACTGCTCTTGGACTGACGTGCCGAAAGTGTGCTGGCGGACATGACTATTTAGTCAGGACGAGAAAGAAGTGAGCAGTGAAGGTGAACAGTGTGGTGTGACAAAAGTGAGTCTCGTGGAGACTTTTACAATTGGTAGCAGAGCGCAGTTCTGATCTACGGACCTCTTGGTTATGGGCCCGGCACGCATCCACTGTGACAGAAGTGTGTCTCGTAGAGACTTTTACAGAATTAACCAATATGAAATCCCACCCTGAATGGAATGAGAACAATCTACCCCTGTGTATTGAATAAAGGGATCGGTTCAAAATTCCAAGAAGGTTATCGAGTAACAACGGACACCTGAAGAAGGCTGGAGAGTACAGTGACCGAAACATTATGGAAATAACAACCAACTAGTCTGAATAGTGAATAATAATGAAAATTATACAATCTAAAATTTCAGCTACAACTACCTTGCCTCTTTTTATATGACTTGCTAAATTTCCATAATTAATCGCTGCTACCCACAACACTGGTTTAAATACTGTTGCTGGGTTTAGGTTATTCATGTGTTCTGACATTTATATGTATCTATGTATCATGACTTTGCCCAGCCATAACCGTTCATAGTAGAAACTTAAAATTTTGCACACACACTTCCCTCAATGAATAGGGAAAATCTTCTTTTTTGTTGTTTTTTGAAAATTCCCCTCCAAATTAGGTTTTTGGCAGAGGATTCAATATGTAATGTAAGTTCATGCTAAATTGGTTACTAATTTGTGCCCACTAGTTTTTTAAAATCCAGATCTTTTTTTAGTGATCACAGCCCAACAAAAGTCAATAGAAGTAACATGTTCATTGATCACGCCTTTTTTCAAATTTTTTAATTGATCACCCCCAACACAGCATATATAGGTGGTGGTGATTCATAATTTCCCTTGGAATGCTAGTATACAAACTATTTTTTTATCATAATGTGTAAATTATCAATGTCTTTTGGTCCAAATGCTGTGGCAGCATTATTCTGTCAGAAATTCCTTACACTTCTTTTAAATGGAGTAACATTTATATGAACCATTTCAAATTTAAAGCATGTGTTTTCTTTCAAGATTTGTTTTTATCAAGATCTTGAAAGAAATTTTTTATTTATTGCATAAGATATTTATACTAACTAACCCCATACAATTCCTCCGCTGACTATCTCTTTGTGTTCATCAACACCTTGTATGTCTGTGACACATAAACTGACTGACACTACAGTAATGAGTAATTAAGTATTTTGTACCATAGATCCAAGAGGGAAATCTATTTATTGCACTCAAAAGTTTAGCAGACAAGGTTCTGGTTTATGATCCAATTTTTAAAGCATCTTTTAATGAGGGTATATTCATGTCTACGAGAGTGCATACATATGTATTAGGTTGATGCAAAATATTCCAGCAGCTCCAAAGCCAGACATCCTAAATAATTATTTACTAGGATTAGATTAGTGTGGTGCAAAGCAGTATGTGGTATGGGGCACCCAGTAAGGATCAAATTCACTAGAGTAGTAATGGCCTTTGAGACAAGCTTGCTAAATATTGCTGTAAGGTGGTGCACCCTTGTTACTCAACATAGCTTAGTTTGGTACAAGACCACAAATGTGGCTACCCCAGTTAGGATCGAACTCACAATATAGTATTAATGTTCTACTAGATTAGCTCATTATTCATTACTCTATAGCAAGGCAGCCAAGGTATTTACTAAGTTTTCCTTAGTCTTACACAGGGTCACAAGTGTGGAGCATCCAGTGAGGAACAAACCCACTATACAGTACTCATCCTATGACTAGCTCAGCCACTTTTGATATGCATTAAAAACTAAGGTAAAATCATAATTTTTGAGACTCTCGGTTTGATTGTATCTTGAAACTTTGAGTCTGAAATGAAAAACAAGAACTAAAGGTAAAAAAAAGGCCGTCAGAAATTTCATCAACAAATTTCCGTGAAACTTTTTTATCTGCTGCTTTCTCCAATGGAAAATTTCCAAGAGATTTGTGAAAAATAGAGACAAAGAAATGGCCTTTCCCAAGAAGAAGTCTGATTGTTTTAGTCTATAATTTAACACGTCTGGTAATTGCAATAAAAGTTACATTTCCATACCCTGTAATTTGCATGGCATTGGAATTTCCCTAAATAGGTCTGTGACTACAAACACAGACTGATCTTCAAACGTAGATGCAGCAGAATTATTCATAGGTCAACATGGATGTATGTAATTGTGTCCAGATACATATCAAGAGAGATAACAAGATGAATTTATATCTATCTATATATTTACATAGCTGTATATGAAGGTTTGCATATATTTATGTACAAATAAGATGAAGAGCTACATTTGAAATTCCACTAAAGTATATGACAATGAGGAAAATATATAAACTGTGAATGTATATATATATATATATACATACCTGTCAAGTTTCAATGTTGAAAATGAGTGGGAATCGTACCCGTCCGGCAAAGGAGGGGTGGGGGGGGGCACCCAACCTGTTACAAAAGTTCTGTATGTGATCTGTCAAAATAATGTGAGTTTCTAAGTTCTGTAAAAGTATACTGAATGCATAAAAATAAAAAAGCAACAATTTTTAATCACTAACCAAAAGGTTCACACTTTTATAAAAATTCACACCTTTCATAAAATGCGTGAGAATTTTACACTTTTTATAAAATGTGTGAGAATTTTCCATTAATGTGTAAGACCGTGAGAACGTATCAAAATGTGTGAGACTTGACAGGTATGTATATAGATACTTACTAGTTAGCTTAGTCTGGCACAGGGCCACAATAATGCCCCCAACCAGTGTTGCCACTCACCTGGCAATAAAAACCCAGATTGTCCATGAAAAAACCCAGATGAGCTAAAAAGAAAAACCTAGATTGTAGAAGAACTACCATGTAAATAAATTAAGCATGTATAATACGATAAAAACTAAACTAATCATTAATTAGATAAAATAAACCTAAACCTAAACCTAAACTAATCATTAATCATTAGTTTAATAAAACTAAACTAGTTTAATTAATCATTAGTTTAAAACTAAACTAAACTAGTTTAATAAAAACTTAATAAAAACATAACTAATCATTAATCACTTACATTGCAATATACACAGTACTACTTCAATCCTGTGGTCCTCTTTGGAATGTTGCTTATGTCACAGAAACGTGGCACTACTAACACCGAAAGTAAGCACATGAATTCTCACCCCATTGTTATAAATGTATTTCTTTTATGAATTCTCTTCCTTTGTTATGAATTTTTTTTTCCGTTGACAAATTAAAATTTAAAATAATTCACAAGCAAAAACTCATTAAAAAAAGTTTATATTTCTTAATTTCTATATCTTTTACCTTTCATGTTTCTTGTGCGCATAAAAACATTACATCAGAATAGTTGCTTTCTGGCATGCATATTCAATTTAACTAACCTCTTGATAAGTAAAATATTTTTATTTGACATTTTATTTTAAAACAAACATATTACATTTCTATTTATGCCTGGTTTGCATAAAAACATTATTTTGAATAAATTTACATTAAAGAGTTGCTTCCCTTACATCTGGCATATGTGGCGGATAAAAATAATGACCCCTCAGCACTCAGCAGTTAATGGGTTAAATACCTATATTAATCCCTCCTTAATGAAATGCATTCATTTTTAGGAACTCCCGCTTAACAAACTCTCGCCTTAACGCAACTATTAACAAAGTGAATACACATACTTTCATTTTTTGAGGTAGATGTGCCCAGACCCAGATAAAACCCCAGATTTTATGGAATTATGGAAATAAAAACCCAGAAACCCAGAATGGCGTTGAAAAACCCAGATCTGGGTGGAAAAACCCAGCAGTGGCAACACTGACCCCAACCTGTGAGTATCGAACTCACTACACTAGTAAGTTTTCCTTAGGAGCTCCACTTCTGGTTTGTTTTTCTCTTAGTTGGACTGCCTTACATGGATGGCTAAAGGGCTCCAACTGCCCTGCTATTTACTCACAGTTGGGGGGTGGGGTGGATTCATGCCTTTCTCAAGTATGAAGTGAATGTAAACAGCCTCAGCCAAAACTCGAACTCGGTTTGCCGATTTCATTTTCTGTGCTGATAACAGTTACGCCACCCCACGCCCAATAAACATTACACACCTTGTCGCACTTTCACTATGTAATGTGTTGGCATTATTTATCGGGACTGCACCGAACAGGACAATATGATGATGTTATTCATTTCTGGCAGCGTGAGACTGCAATTTGCCTGCACAATTTGCATTATCAAAGAGTTGTAAATGGTGTCCCACTGACATCATGTTTGAACCAGAAAAAGAAAGGGACTTATAAATTATCTGATGCTGAATTTGTTTGTTTTTTTGTCCATGACG
Source organism: Architeuthis dux (assembly GCA_006491835.1). Taxonomy (NCBI): domain Eukaryota; kingdom Metazoa; phylum Mollusca; class Cephalopoda; order Oegopsida; family Architeuthidae; genus Architeuthis; species Architeuthis dux. The sequence continues at coordinate 4,791,733 of VCCN01002840.1, read as the reverse complement.
TCTGGTTCTCCTTTCTACCACAATAACAAAGTCAAATTGGGCAGTTAATATACAACTCACAGGCACAGAGATAATCTATGCATAAACATACATAATTTATAAGCTGGAGGGCATCTCACCATGCCTTAGTGGTAAGCAAGCTAATCTTGCAGGCCATTACTGCTCTCCTGAGTTTGATCTTCACCGGCTGCCCTACACTGCCCGACTGTGCAATGCGACTTTTGTTCTTGGGTTGTGAGGAGTTATTTTCTAATTGCTTATGTGTAACGAGTATAGAAAATGGCTATTATTCCCTTGAAACTTTGCTTTTGTGACCAGGACAGTGATATTCATATGTTGATGTTTTTCTTACTTTATATGATTAGAAATGTGAAAATTTGTCTGTTGTCCCATTGGAAATGAGTAGATTTCAAATTATCACTGTCCTGGTCACGGAAGTAAAGTTTGAAGGGAATAATTGACACATTATATACTTTTTAGACATAATTAATTAAGAAATAACACTTATTAAATAGGAACAAAAACAATTTTAAAAAATATGTTGCACAGTGTAATTAGGGCATCTTGATGTGGTTAGTGAGCTCGTATAGCAGATTATTACTATTGTGTAGTGAGTTTGATCCTCACTAGGTGCCCAACATTTGTGGTCTTGTACTAGACCAGTGGTTCCCAACCAGGGGGGGGGGATTCAGGTAGTCCAGGGGGGGAATAGGACTATTAGGTCAAAATAAAAGTCCAGCCTAGAGATAGAGTTTTCTGCACTTCTATCTATCAAGTCGAATGCTCGAAATAAGCTCCAAGATGAGAATGATCTAAGATGTGCTCTTTCACTAATAGACCCATAAATCGAAGAACTAGTAGCAAAAAAAAACAAGAACAGAGATCACATTGATGTGTATATCAGTTACAATAGTAGAATTCTAGTACAATTTCAAATGATGTGTTCTAATTATTTTTGCTTGCTTTCTTTGAGTAACAAATACACATCAGCAGCTGTACAATTATAAAATTAAACTAATTCTTAGTATGAAGCTGTCTAATTATACATGAAATAAAGTTATTATTTGAAATTATTCTGTGTTGCAACTTAATAAATGGAAGGGGGGAATACTAGTAATCTTATTGGCAAAAGTGGGGAATGACCTGGAAAGGTTGGGAACCACTGTACTAGACTAAACTAAACTTTGTAAAAAATGCCTCATTGTAAGTAATGGTTAGCAAGCTAGTCTAGCAGACAATTACAACTGTGTAGTGACTTTGATTCTTACTATGTGCCCTATACTTGTGACCTTATTTACAGACTAAGCTAAACTCTGTAAATACTCAGAAAATAACAAGCAGACTAATGACCTACAACACAGATTCATAATTAGCAGGCTCTGCTTTCTTTTCATGATACATGATTAAAGGTTTTATTTATAAGACACCCTCAACCAAAACTGTCACCAAAACTGTCAACATAGGTTTCTTCAGTTTGGTCTTCAGTTTCAGTTAAGTTGGTCTGGTTGACCTGCTATGTATATATGTATGTATCATGCATACAGGCTGCACTAATGGAGCTAGATGGCTGAGAATTTAAACATTTACTCCTTATTATGACTAGAAAAAACTTTTTGTTTTGTTTTTTGAAGATATCCCTCCTAAATAGTTTTTTTTAGCTGTAGCGTTTGATCATAAATAATACCTGATAATATCTGTTTTTATTGTGTAATGTTCCACTAGAAATAATAAAATCCTGCTATATTTGGTTTAGAAGAAAATTAACTTTCTACAACATAGAGGTAGTAGTGTACTTATTTATGAGCGATACTGTATGTATGTATCCCGCATAATGGAGCTAGAGGGCTGAAAATTTAAACATTTACTCCTTATGTCTAGAAAAAACGTTTTTCTTTGTTTATGTAATATTATAGGTTTTTAGTGGGAGTGGGGGGGGGTTCAAATTGCAATGTAAGTTTATGCTAAATTGGTCCTTTAGTTTGTGCCCGGCAGTGTTCACACTTTTTTTTTGAAAATTCAGACTTTTCTTTAGTGATCACTGCCCAAAAGGCAAGAGACGTGACTTATTCATTGATTACACCTTTTGCCAATGTTTTAATTGATCACCCCCAACACAGCATGCTGCCTAAAAACATTGGTTGCATGACGGTTTCTATTGAGTAATAGAATGAAAAATGCCTCACTGAAAAGTGAGTGACCAATTTAGCATAAACTTACATTGCATATTGAACCCCCCTTTTATTTTTCAAGATAAATGGTGTGTTATGATTAAAATGGCCGGACCTGTTTAATTTTCATATTTGAATTATTGCCATTTGGCTCTTGGCAAATTTTTTTTTAACTTTAGCAGGAATCCAGCAGAGCCTGTTTTGATTTTAGTAGTGGATACTACGATAGCAATTACAATGGTAATAATGGCATCAAGACTAAAAATAAAAACATTAATTATATTAAAAAATCTGATGATGATGAGGATGAAGATGAGGAAGAGGAAGAAACAAGAAAGAACATTAATAGAATTATTAAACAATTGAACCTCGGAAGTACTTTCCAATGAAAAAAAACATTCTTTTTTTTCTATAGTTTTGAGAAGGGTCATTAATATTGAAATGGTTCTTCGGATGATTGAACTCCTTCTTGTTATTTGTGTTGTAAACACGATGTTTCGGTCGATCCATTCTTTGGCCTTCCTCAGGTGTGAAATCCGAGTGTGATGGGTTAAACAGAAATTATGTTTAAAGGGGGGTAGCCCTTATAGTGCATGGCCCGGGTGTTTCTGTGTCTTTGTCCAGGCCGAAGAATGGATCAGCCGAAACGTTGTGTTTACAACACAAATAACAAGAAGGAGTTTAATCATCCGAAGAACCATTTCAATATTCTTGTTTTTGTCATGATAAATGGTGTGTTATGATTAAAATGGCCAATTCACTTTACTTCTTGCATCTATTTTCAATTATTTTACAATAATCCAGGCCCCGAATCATGCTAACTTCAATTATTTTCATATATCATGATTCCCAATTTCAAAAAATGATACCACTCACAATATAAGACTTTAACTGAAATGATGATGACGACAACAATGACGACAATATTCAGAATAACATTGGAAATTGTAAGAGTAACAAAAAGCTGATAATAAATCAATGACTTAGAAACACTTGAAGGAATATTAATAATGAATATATGTGGGACAAATGATTTATTATGAATTATTTTAGAATCAGCAATAATAAAATCATTTTTGAGTGTAATCATATATAAAATAAATAATACTAGCATTCCAAGGGAAAATATGAATCATTGCCACCTATACATGCTGTGTTGGGGGAGGTCAACTAAAAAGTTTGGAAAAAAGGGTTATCAATGAAATAGTTACTTCTCTCGCTTTTTGTTGGGCTGTGATCACTAAAAAAGGTCTGAATTTTCAAAGAAACAAGCGGGCGAAAACCTGTGACCAATTTAGCATAAACTTACATTGCATATTGAACCCCCATCTAAAAACCCATTTTGGCTGGGAATTTTCAAAAAACAAAAAAAGAATAATTTTAGAATCAGCAATAATAAAATCATTTTTGAGTGTAATGATATAAATAATACTAGCATTCCAAGGGAAAATATGGATCATTGCCACCTATACATGCTGTGTTGGGGGAGATCAACTAAAAGGTTAGAAAAAGGGGTTATCAATGAAATAGTTACTTCTCTCGCTTTTTGTTGAGCTGTGATCACTAAAAAAAGGTCTGAATTTTCAAAAAACAAGTGGGTGAAAACTAGTGACCAATTTAGCATAAACTTACATTGCATATTGAACCCCCAAACCAAAAAACCTATTTAGGGGGGGAATTTTCAAAAAACAAAAAAAGCATTATCCCTACTCATTGAGCGGAGTGTGTGTGCAAAATTTCAAGTTTATACTATGATCGGTTAAGGCTGGGTGAAGTCCGGATACATAGATAGATACATAGATACTGATGCTAGGAAAAGAGAATGTGGAGACTCAGAATAATTTGCAAGAAATTTATTTAATACCTTAACATTGGACACATCACTTTCTCCGATTTCCTTTTGAAAACGACCTAATAAGTCGAAACATGTTAAGGTATTAAATAAATTTCTTGCAAATTATTCCAAGTCTCCACATTGTCTTTTCCTAACATCATTATGTCGGATAACCTTTATCCTATTGTACACCATACATAGACACATATAAATGTCAGAACGATTGAATAGCCTAAACCCAGCAATAAACCAGTGTTGTGGGTAGCAGTGATTAATGAGAAATATCAATTCTGTTAAGTAATTGTTGGAACAGCCACGAAAATAATGATGGCCATGATGATGTTAAAGAAACAGTAAAGAACAGTTTTAGGCCCTGCAATTAGAATATTCATAAGGCTGATAAATATTTATAAGAAAACAGTTACAAACAGAAATTCTAAGGGCTAACAAGAGTAATAATAAGAACGACAATGGTAGAAGTGAGAATACCAGGTCAATTTTATGTCAGAAATTGCAAAATTCAATGTTTAATCATACAATTTTTCACCCTACAACCAGAAATATATAATTTGTTAATGGAGAAATTGAGGAAAATTAAACAATGGCGTGTTGGAGTAGCATTGAAATCAGTGAGGTGCGATATGAAAAACTAAAACATTGCCTACTTATACCGAGTTCCGATGCAGTCAGCACTACAATACAGCTGTGATTATTGCTTTATTTTCTTTTTTGCTTACAGCTAAATTTTGCTGCAACTATATATGTAATAATTAGGGTGGACGAAAGTTTTGACATATTTGTTTAATAAATTCTACCCACGTAAATAGCTAGTTATATAACAGTCAAGTAAGAAGGTCGATTTTCCACCAATTAATTGCTATAGCAGCAATAATAACAATACTAATACTGCAACCAAAATTAATTACAAAAGCAAATTATGAATCACTGCGACCCATATATGCTGTGCTGGAGGTGATCAATTAAAAGGTTGGGCTGTAATCACTAAAGAAATGTCTGAATTTTCAAAGAACAAGCAGGCATATATTAGTGACCAATTTACCATAAGCTTTCATTGAAAATTGAACCCCCCCCCTAAAACCCTATTTTAGAGAGGAATTTTCCAAAATCAAAAGAAAGTATTTTCTCTACTCATTGAGGGGAGTGTGTGTGCAAAATTTCAAGTTTCTACTATGAACGGTTCGGGCTGTGTGAAGTCCGGCTACATAGATAGATAAAATTGAACCCACCCTCTAAAACCTTATTTTGGAGGGGAATTTTCAAAAAACAAAAAGAAACATTTTCCCTACTCAATGAGGGGAGTGTGTGTACACAATTTGAAGTTTCTACTATGAACGGTTAGGGCTGTGCAAAGTCCGGCTACATAGGTAGATAAAATTGAACCCACCCTCTAAAAAAAAAAGAAGCATTTCCCTACTCATTGAGGGGAGTGTGTGTGCAAAAGTTCAAGTTTCTACTTTGAACAGTTATGGCTGGGCAAAGTCCGGATACATAGATAGATACATATAAATGTGTGAACACATGAATAACCTAAACCTTTGGTAGCGGTGATTAACAAACATTGGTACAATATCAATTTTTAAAAAGTGCTGAAAGTAATTATAAAAATATTAGTAGTTGAGTCAAGAGTAGAGAAGTGGAGATTTGAAGAACAAATGAGCCTGTCCAGACTGGAGGTCAGCAACCTTTTTGCCCTTGCGGGACAGATTGCCTATTAATGAGTAGACAATGGGCCAGATAACTGCCATAAATAAGGTTGAAATATAGGAATTATCCATTGAAATACATCTACTTATATTTTGCCTCAAAACAGTGAATAACGCACGCTAGAAAATCATTTGTGCTTAACCACAGATACCAATTAGCAACCAAAGAACTCAATTTCCGGTGTTATTAGAACTTTTTTTTTGCAAATCTACATTTCGTTTTTTGGACACTACTCTATCCCAGAGCTATAATTCACAAAATATCTGAGCAAAAGCGTTGAAATTTAACATAAATATTTAGGCTACTTTTGGACTGTTTTCTTCTTTTTAAAGCGCTATTCTATTCTAGATTTCTGACAGCTCTAGCGCTATTTGACGCACCATTTTTCTAGACTTCTGACAGGACTAATTCACATTTTTGCAAATCTAAATTTCATTTTTTGGACACTAATACTTTTCCCAGAGCTATAATTCACAAAATATCCGGGCAAAAGCGTTGAAATTTAACATAAATATTCCGGCACAATTTATTTCAATTAAGGCATCTTTTGAATTTATTAGATACAATGAATCTTTAAAACATAAAAAGTAAGCATAGTATACCAATATTAGCTCATGGACCAGTCAAAAACCCTTTGCGCGCCAGATCTGGCCTGCAGGCTTTAGGTTGCCTCCCCATGGTCCAAACCCTTACAGTGCTGGGATCTGCAATAATACAGAGGAAGGTTCTGCTGGAGATTTAAGGAGACTTGCTGTCACTCAATCCCCAATGACAATCACCAAACATATGGTGTGAAAATGCAAACGCATTCTGAGGTGACTTGCAAATACATAAAATAGTAGAGTCAAGAGTGAATGAATTGAAGATTCGAGGAAGGATTGAGACTGCCCAGCTGAAACAATTCTCGCCTGATCACCAAAGAAAAATGCGGTCTAGTGTTATCTTGATGGAATATTATACCCTTTCTTTTTGTTATCTGATTCAGGTTGCTTTTTGTCAATTGCTGCCTTCAATTAGTTTAATTTGGAACAGTACTTGTTCAAATCAATCATTCGGTTCTCTAGAAGGAGCTCATAGTAGAATGCTCCCTTCCAATTCTACCATATACACAGCATCATCTTCTTTGGATGAAGATCAGCCTTTGGTACAGTTTGTGATTGTTAATTTTGTTTGCCCCACAATCTCTTAAGTATGTTCCAATAGGTTTTTTTGGTTAACTTATGTGGAAGTTACACATCAAAGCCACTAATATAACCAATAACCTGCATCTTATAACATTGATTATTTTCAAGTAATGTCTTCACATTTCTAGCATGTGTCATCTGGGCGGGAATTAATGCAAGAAGAGATTCAAACTAACTATTATACATTTTTTACTAGTATTTTTTTCATCTTAATTAATCACTGCTACCCACAACAGACCAGTTTAAACACTGTTGCTGGGTTTAGGTTATTCATGTGTTCTGACATTTATATGTATGTATCTATGTATCCAGACAGCCCAGCCCTGACTGAAACTTGAAATTTTACACTCATGCTCTGCTCAATGAGTAGGGAAAACCTGTTTTTATTTTTGACCCCCCCCCCCAAAAAAAAAGTTTTTAGTGGGGGGTTCAATTTACAATGTAAGTTTATGCCAAATTGGTCTCTTAGTTTGTGTCTGGCAACGTTCGCACTTGTTTGTTTTTTATTTCTCCATAAGAATCTCATAATAGAGGATTCTCTTCTAACCCCACCATATACACAGCATCACCTTCTTTGGAGAAAGGCTGGCCTTTAATAAGGTTAGTGGTAGTTCATATCTTTCGTTCCACCCACATTGTGGCAAAGTATCCACTTTTCATTGCCCGTCACAATTTGTTACAAAAATGAAACATTTTTGCTATGTTAAAGTAGTGAATTGGAAATAAGGTCCAGTAAGTTTTTTGCTTAACTTATGAGGAAGCCATACATCAAAGCCACTAACATAACCAAGCTGGTTCAATTCTTGATTTGGATATTTTGAGTATGTTGCCTATAACATTGATTATTTTCAAGTAATGTCTTGATTTGATCGCTATCAACATTAAGTGGTCTACTCAACCATGGAGCATCATTCAGCAAGAAATCACCAGCACAAAACTTTGAAAACCACTTTTGACACATTCAGGCATTCAAAGTACCTTCTTCATATACTGCACAAATCTTTTTTTGCATTCAAGTCGCATTTTCAATACTTGATTTGGATATTTTGAGTATGTTGGCTATTTTCTTTTTGTTTGCATTTGAGTTGCATTTTTACCTTTCTTCTTTTTGAATGAAGTTAGTTAAAACTAAACACTCCTAATGTCATCTAACGACAAAAACAGAACAAGCACTTTGTCCGACTCATATAAAACAAAGCAAGACTTTCTTTTTTCAGAAAACATACCATGCTTTGTCACAAAACATCCAAACAACAAAGTCCAGATAAAATACAATAGGAACTAGCATTCCAAGGGAAATTATGAATCACTGTCACCCATATATGCTGTATTAGGGGTAATCAATTAAAAAGATGGGTTATAACTAAAAAATGTATGAATTTTCAAAAAACAAGCAGGCATAAACTAGGGACCAATTTAGCATAAGCTTACATTGAAAATTGA
>VCCN01002840.1:4753892-4764760 GCA_006491835.1 Architeuthis dux | reverse complement strand
TTTCTGAGTTCAGTGGAATCTAAAAGGAATCATTTATTGCTGGATCCCTGAAAAACTGTTACCGCACAATGGTATAGTGAGCTTGTTTGAATGATGCATTGTAAGAGAGAAGACCTTTTCCTGAGTGAAGAAGTCGACAGGTGATTTTGCTGCGGCCTCTCCATATATTGTAAATGCAATACGGGAAATGATGATGGAGCTGGGAGGGGGAGGTTCTTCCATATCCAGCATATCACCTTCAGACTATTACCCTGTTTTGCTCCATGCAAAGATATTGAAAAACAGGTCTGGTTAATCACACAGTAGAAACCAATGTATTTTGGGTGATCAATTAAAAAATAGGAAAAATGGTTGATCAATGAATAAGTTACTTCTTTCGCTTTTGTTTGGCAGTTATCACTAAAAAAGTCGGAATTTTCAAAAAAACAAGCAGACACAAACTAGTGATCAATTTAGCATAAACTTACATTGCACATTAACCCCCCACTAAAAACATATTATGGGGGAATTTTCAAAAAACAAAAACCTTTTATTCTAGACATAATAAGCAGTAAATGTTGAGATTTTTAGCCCTCTAGCTCCATTGGTGCAGCCTGTACGAATGATACATACACAGCCAGCCAGACCAACTTGAAAACTGAAAGAAACCTATGTTGACAGTTTCTAATTTCTCAAAGAATTCATCAAATCAAACCTGGAATCATACTTTTATAATGGAATGCACAATTTAGCTGAAAGGTGGTGAAAGGCCATAGAAAGGCAGAGAAATGCTTCAATGACTGAATAATGATGCTATGAATTTATATGAAGAAAAGATTTTGTCTGAAAAATGATGAAAATCTTTGCATCAACCTAATAGCTAATCCATTTATGAAATTATAGGTGCCTGATTTTAAAAAACACCACTATCCTTAATTTTTAAGAACTTCACAAAAAACATTTTTTCTTTCTGATTAGCTGTTTTGTTTTTTTCGCTTGGTTTTGTGATTTTAATTTTTACATTTAGCAATGCTCTGGTTGTAAAGTTGTACATGGTTAAACACTAACTGGGACTAATATGTCCCAATGAAGAGCTCTGCATTTATTCAAACGACAAAGAGTTTTTCCACCCCAATAGAATGATTGCTGGATCTGTAGGTAGTAATATATGTCATGACAGTAGAGTCTATAAGTTTTGAGGGTAGATAAAAACAAGAATTTTAATATTATAGATAATTACTGTAAGTCATGATAGATAAATCTCAGTTCAGGGAATAAATTACTTTTTGGATTAATATACAAAATAAGATTTGCATCAACTGACAGTAGTTAGTGGAAAGAACAACTGAGATATGATATTAAAAATAATTTGAGGTTTATGACAGATTTGTATAGATAATTCTTTATTCATGATTCAATCTGTTAATATTTTGGGGTTGGTCAAAAAGTTTGTTCTGTGTTTGTGGTTTTAATGGCATGAGGAGTGTTTAGTTTTAAATAACTTCATTGAAAAAGATAGCTTTTAATTGTATTGTGACAGCTGTCATATCAGTGTGCATCCATAGAAAGTGATAATGTGTATATGGTGGGATTGGAAAGAAGTCCTCTACTATGGGCTCCTTCCGGAGAACCAGATGAAACAAACACGTACTGCTCCCAATTGGACCAATTGAAGGTAGCAAGCAATGTAAAGCATCTGAAATTAGTTAACTCAAAGGGTGTAATATTCCATCAGGATGATGCTAGACTGCATGTTTCTTTGGTGAGCAGACAAAATTTGTAACAGCTTGGCTGGGAAGTTTTCACTCATCCATCTTGTAAGGATAATTATGACAGATCTTAATGGATTTAAAATGCAACAAAAGACGCACTCACACAGATCCAATTTATTCATACATTTACAATGACCGCACTCAACGCCACGTTCGCGTGTCTCCTCTCTTAAAACCAATATAGCTTCCCCGCCATGAGGACATAAACAGTGGCGTCTTACTGGAAGTCGATAAGCGCTCTCCTGCCTAAGGGAAATAACTCAAGATACTTACTTAATATGTTCAAAAGGCATGTAGATTCTAAAAGATAGTGGAACAAAACAGTAGATGTTCAATGAAGTTAATGTTGAAAATAAAAAATGTATCTTTTAGTTTCACTTAATCAACCAAACAAACTTATTTAGCCACACAATATTTTGGCCAGAATATTTTGACCAAAATTCGATTAAATAAAGACAAATACTCGGGGAATAAATTGCAGTATCTTGTGTTTCCCATTTATTTTCTTGTACAGTTTAACCTTTTCGAGACTCCTCGACCATGTACATTCCAACGATTCTATAACTGCTGCGATATATATTTCCAATAAATCTCTTCTAGAAGTCCACTGAGATGTATGTGTCATGAAAAATAAATGAGATTTTGACAGAAAATAGTTTGCATTACATGACTGATGAGGAAGGACGTGTTGGCAAAGTGATCTGCTAAATCCGTGTTTTTCATCTTTCCCGGGATAAAAGTCCAATGAGACAAATGAATCCCATCATGATTTTGGTTCTTCAAAATATAGAAATCTTTTGATGTAATAAAAGAATAGATTTCTTTAAGCATTAAATAAAAATTAACACGTTTTTTTGCTTTTTTATACTCTTTTAAAAATTCAGGCATTAAGCAACTTGATTCTTAATGTCATAAACTGCTTGCTACTGCTCCTAATTGACAGTGGAGCTCTTCAGTGGAAGAAACAAATTTCGTTAAATTTATTATGTCATATGGAATAAAAAATTAATTAAAAAAATTTCCTAAAGGTGAAAGAGAGGTAACTTTGATCGGTAGTTATTCCCCTTGTTATTGTCATCTTCCTTTTCTTATATGAAATTAAGAGTTAATGTCCCAAAGGTGCCAGCGGTAAGTGTTGTAGCCCAGATAAAAACTAGGACTTCCAATGTTAATTTTCAAAGTAGTCACGTCTTCCCTACTAGGAAGATGGGCACAACACAATATTCTCACCGCATTTCTCTGCATTTGGCCTTAATTCTTGCATCAAACAGTTATAAGTTATATCAGTGGTCACCAACCTGGGTTTGTATAAACCTAAATGGTTCACAAAAGATTTTGGGGGGGTTCATGAAAAAAAAGTGTTCAGACAGGGTTCGTCAGTAAGATTTGACAGAGAAGCTAGGTAAAACATTAATATTACATAAAAGATTTTGGTTTTGACAAAAATTTCATTTTGTGAACAATGTTGAATCATTTTTGCTCTCCAGAGGTATTGTTTATATTAACTTTCATAATTAATTTACAGCACGCTACTTTTGTGAAATGGTATGGTTTTTAATAAAGGAAGATGAAAAGATGTGTATGTATATTATTAGGTAAAACATTAATAACATATTATCAAGTTTAAGGGTTCTTTCTAAGTGTCTCAGTAATATTTGGGGTTTGTATCATGAAAAAAGGTTAGAGACCACTGAGTTGTATTATGACTTGAAAATGAACAATAACAGCTTTCTACTATTACTACTGCTTGGGCAGGTAAGGTAGATATGGGAGAGTGGTCTGCCCAAGTGCTCACTCACTTTCTTTTCCATTAACCATCACGGCATGCAAGTGACAAGACATTTCTTTCCAAAATATCTGGTTATGGGACAGAGTGCAGGGTAAGTAAAGAGTCTGTCTCTTAAGAGACAACGCCCAATGGAGTATACACCCGGTGACGAAGACCCAATTCCTGTTGCATGTGTCAGCTTAGTGATCCTTACAAGTTTCAAGTCTGGTCGAGACCAGGACTTTATTCTTACAAGTTTTTATGACCAACTCCTAGGCAGGATGCAAGTCCACCGAAGGGATACCTCCACCCTAATCACACAGCTTAGAGTGTACTCAATTAGTTGCTGAGTGCACCAGGAAATCTGTCCTAATGAAGAGTTTTTCCACACTCTTTGCTCATACCGGGAATCAAACCCAGGACCTTCTGCATGTTGGGCAGACGTGCTAACCATTACACCATCCGAGCAGACAGAGTGCAGGATGTCGATTGATATCTTTCCCAAAGACATTAGTGTGAATACAAGCAACCCCAGCTGAAATTTGAACTTTTCCGTGGTTATGTTGCTACAACCACCTCAGTTACATTAGAAATTTCAGTTACATTATGGGTTGATGTGAACCGTTTTAAAAATAAATAGATTAAAGACATCAACAGATTTTGAGGTTGACCTTTGCTACGTTGCAACTTACTAATTAATCATTGCTACTAAAGTTTAGGTTATTCATGTGTTCACACATTTATATATATATATCTATGTATCTCTCTATCTATCTATGTATCCGGGCTTTGCCCAGCCCTAACTGTTCATAGTAGAAACTTTAAATTTTGCACACATACTCCCCTCAATGAGTAGGGAAAATGATTTTTTATTTTTTGAAAATTCCCCCCCTAAATAGGTTTTTAGATGGGGGTTCAATTTTATCTATCTATCCATCTGGAGTTTGCCCAGCCCTAACTGTTCATAGTCGAAACTTGAAACTTTGTACACACACTCCTCTCAATGAGTAGGGAAAATACTTTTTTTTGTTTTTTGAAAATTCCCCTCCAAAATAGGGTTTTATTAGGGGGTTCAATTTTCAATGCTAAATTGGTCACTAGTTTGTGCCCGCTTGTTTTTTGAAAATTCAGACATTTTTTAGTGATCACAGCCCAGCCTTTTAATTGATGACTCCCAACACAGCGTATATCAGTGGCGGTGATTCATAATTTCCCTTGGAATGCTAGTTTCACTTAGTACTGACACCAGAGATTAGTTCATAGTGGTAGAAAAAGAATGGCTTCCATTGCACGAACAGAAAGAATTTTGTTGTCATTTGTTTATGAAAACATTTTCCTCTGCAAAAATATATATAAAATTTTTCCCTCACCAATCAGTTGATAAAGACATTAATCTTGTAAGGAAAATAAGCCTCGGGAAAATTACCTCGTTGATATTATGAATTCTGCTACTTTCTTTTATTGATGTAGTTTACATAATTTGTTCAAGATGAATTTTGCAAACCAAAATTATTCAAATTACCCTATTATCTCTCCATTATTGGCAACTTGACAAGACTTTAAATTCTCAGAGGCAACTCATTCTCTGATAAAAAGTGTTGTCTGCAAGGTCTCTAGCATAATCAACTGACTCTCACTAGACTAAATTATGTACAAAGTCTATCCAGATAGTATCCAGCCATTTTGGATATCTCAAGAACTGGTTGTGTTATGATATGCTGCCACGAAAGTTCATTTCCAGGTCAACACCTGTGCGGAAATGGAAGTCTTAGCATATGTGTAGGTGTCCACAAAGACAGGATGTGGGGACCAGAAATGACACCTGTGTGGGCATTTGAGAAACCTATAAAGCAGACCCGAATACAGAGCAGACCTGGACAGACAAGAGAGACCCGAACAGAGGACAGAGAACCAGCCAGGAGGCAGACTGCCTAGGGCTGGGAAGGCATAAGACTAAGTTCTTCTGTTGGGAACGGTCTCTCAGCACCCGACATCTCTCTCCCACTCTTCATTCTCCGGCCAGCAAAGATGTATGTTATGAAATAAAAATATGTCTCATATTTTTACAACCAGTCTTCGAGTCTCCTTTCTATCCAAGTCCAGGACATTCACCCCACTATACAACAGTTGTGCATCCTCATAGGTGTATGGGAACTCTTTGATTAAGTGGGGGGGGGGGCTTGATTTGGCCAGAATTTGACACTGAGTAAAAACATGTACGTTAGTACAAATCACTCAACAAACAACTTAAAAGAAAAGTTGTTTTCTGCCTTTCTTGGCAGCAAAAATATCAATTGCCTAAATTTTCCCTGCAGTTTTTTCCCGAATTTGGGAGGGCAGTTGCCCCCCTTGCCCCCCTTTCCCATACGCCTATGTGCATCCTTGATGTAACTTGGCAACTAATCAGAGGGGAGCTTACTGTGCATTCATGAACAGACACTCTCTCATGGGGTCACTCAGTCAGCAGTGAGATGCCATTGAGTGAGCTTGTGTACTGTGTGACAGTTACATTCACAATGATTGACCGAGTCATTCTTCATGTCTCATGCAGAGTTTTTTCGCAAAACATTGCATTACCCACGTCTGTTGGCCATTCCTACAATTTATGTTTGGCTCCCTGCAATTTTTGGCTTTTCCCAAAGAAATTTCAGAATGTGGATAAGGAGAACATAATACATGGAAGACATATGATACTGACGTTAAATCTAATGAAAATAGTCTGGATCAGATGAGTGCTTCTGCAGAATATGAGCCTGATAAGAAGAAAATTGTAAAGGACAAATATGCGCCTGCAGACACCCTCAATTATAACTGGTTATGTAATCTGTAAAACATAACGAGGCTTCCTTTTTATAGATAACCTCACAATAAATGAGAATTTAATGGATGAAAATGGGCCTTCCTGTAGATCAGATTATCAGAGTTAATTGAAAGGAATATTTTCTGAATTTTATTTAATAATATTAAACTTCTCTATTCTTTTGGGGATCTCAAGGCCATATCACAATCTGGTAAGCTGCACAACAAAATCAAGAGCAAAGATGCAAGATACGTAGAAAGCATTAAAATATCTCAAAGGATAGCGTTTAATATGAGAAGGATCACTGATCCAGAATAATGATGATAATAATAAATAAAAACAGGTGTAGTTAGTCACTCAGTAGAAACCGTCATGTGACCAATGACTTTTTGCAGCATGCTATGTTGGGGGTGATCAATACAAAAATTGGAAAAGGGGTGATCAATGAACAAGTTAATTCTCTCACCTTTTGTTGGATCACTAAAAAGTCTGAATTTTCAAAAAAAACAAGTGTGAATGCAGTTGTACACAAACTAAGTGACCAATTTAGCATAAACTTATATTGTAAATTGTCCAAGTTTCTTTTCTGCTATACTGTATAGACCAGCTTAAAAACTGAAGAAACCTAGGTTGACAGTTTTGGTGACCATTTTTGTTGAAGATTTCTAATAAAGGAAATACCAACAAAGCAATACATGATGCACAAGGCTAATATTAAGAACTTTCTGTGGGACTTGCCCAAAAGATTAATATTAATATATTGAATTTCGCTGCACCTTTTTGCTCCTCAAGAACAAATTATAAACTAGAAAGTCACAAGAGAGAAACAAAGGCAAAGAAGAAAGATTTAAAAAATGTTTAATGAAAGAATTTAGAAAATTCATCATCATCATTGTAAGTTTGGTTTAATGACAGATATTAACAGATTTAAAAAGCAACAAAAGATTATGTACTTACAGGTCCTTTTATTCAAATAATGACTGCGGTCAACCAAAACACGTGTGTCCTTCCGAGGTCTTTCTTCTACTCATAACACAATGCAATAATGGCTGCTCGTTGACCAGAATGCAAAACAGCGCCCCCTAGCAGAAGTCTTTTGCCTAAGGGGAATAACTTATGATACCCACTTAACAATCATCATGAGCCATTATAAGTTCACTGCTGGACAAAGGTCTATCCTATCTCCTTTCATGACGACCCTGATTGTGCTAACCTCTGCCATGTCTTACCAGCAAACCTTTCTATCTCATCCCTCGATCTTGTGTCTGGGGTTTCCCTTCTGCGTGTACTTGTCCCATGGGCACCAATCGGTTAGTCTTTTGCTCCATCTGTTATCATCTCTTCTTGCTAGGCAACCAGCCCATCTCCATTTTTGTTGCTTAATTATTTGTATAATCTTTCATTCTAGTCCTCCCTCTGATCCATGTTGATTTTTTTCTATCTCTTAGAGTTATCCCTAGCATTGCTCTTTCCAGGGCTCTCTGTGCAATTCTAAGTTAGATCTCAGTTTGTTTTGTTAATTTCCATTGCTTTGCATCTGTAAGTCATAGTTGGTATTATGCATCCATTGTATGCTGTAATCACTGCTACCCACAACAGACTGGTTTGAACACTGTTGTTGGGTTTAGATTATTCATGTCTTCTGACATTTGTATGTATCCATGTATCTGGACTTCACCAGCCCTAACTGTTCATAGTAGAAACTTGAAAATTTGCACACACACTCCCCTCAATGAGTAGGGAAAATGTTTTTTTCTGTTTTTTTTTAATCCCCCCCCCTGAATAGGTTTTTAGAGGGGGGTTCAATATGCAATGTAAGTTTATGCTAAATTTGTCACTATTTGTGCCCGCTTGTTTTTTAAAAAATTCAGACCTGTTTTAGTGATCACTGCCCAACAAAAGGTGAGAGAAGTAACTTATTAATTGATCAGCCTTTTTTCCGACTTTGTAATTGATCACCCCCAACACTGCAAGCCTCCTCAATACTCCATCACTCTCCTCAGTATTCTAGCTGTTTTCAGTAGTGCTGTTGTCTGGATGGTCTCACGTCATCCTTGGATTTCCAGTTCCACCATCCTTTTTGCTAGGCTTCTCAGGATCATTCCCAGTGCTCCAACAATGATTGGCACAACTGTTACCTTCATATTCCATAATTTCTTCAGTTCTTTGGTGAGGTCCAGATATTTGTCAATTTTGCTCTGTAGTCGGCTGGAAATCCACTATCTAACATTCTTTTTAAATCACAAAGTCCTTGAGGGTTTTGTATTTTTTATTCTCTAAAACAGGTTTTAGCTGGTGCATATAGATTTTATAACTTGTCTTTATGAATATGGATGCAGGAGTTTCAGCTACATAGCACCCAGACTTTGGAATCGATTACCCTATGATATCCAGAACGTACATACATTAGCAAGCTTTAAATCAAAAATAAAAACTTTCTTGTTTCGAGACTTTGTAACTATAGCTCCTGCCCTGTGTTTTGTAAACAACTTTATTGACAGGTTGCACTTTCTTCTTACTCTTCTTTAATAGGCCTTACATTTTAACACATTTTTAACATTTTTATTTATTTATTTTAATGAAAAAAAATGTTTTAAATTTTTATTTTTGTTGTTGTTGATGATGATGACTACTACTACTGGTCTCTATGGTCAAATCACAGAAAACCCTATTTTGGAGGGGAATTTAAAAAGAAAAAAACATTTTCCCTACTCATTAAGGAGAGTGTGTGTACAAAATTCCAAGTTTCTACCATGAATGGTTAGGGCTGCACAAAGTCTGGCTACATAAATAGATAAAATTACCCCCCCCCTCTAAAACCCTACTTTGAGGGGAAATTTTTAAAAAACCAAAAAGCGTTTTCCCTACTCATTGAGAGGAGTGTGTGTGCAAAATTTGAAGTTTCTACTATGGACGGTTAGATAGTCCGGAAACATAGATAGATACATAGATACATATAAATGTGTGAACACATTAATACCCTAAACTTTCGGTAGCAGTGATTAAAAAAACAAAGTATTAAAATAGAGCAAAAGAATAGGTTCAAGAGAAAGAACCTTCTTATGACAACAGTATTGGGTTTTCATCAAAGTTATAACCACATTAACACATGAAAAGAAATAGTTTTATACTAAACAAACTCTGCAACTTTCTCTGTTAGATCAATCCACATATATTTTGACTGAAAATTTTTACAATTGATTTGCATATTATGTACAAGTTCTAACATGATTGGCTATGCTTGTCAAGATTTCCTAATGTTTGTCTATGAAAATGTTAAATACAAACCAATGAGAAAGACCAAATAGATTTTTGATATTTTCTTCATCTTAACATGTGATTAGGTCACCTCTAATAACTATCAAAATTGATAATTGTCCATCATGAGATTTTTAACAAGCTTATTGTAAGCTTGTTAAAAATCTCATGATGGACAATTATCTTCTTTTGAAACCAGATTAAGTTAGGAATGTTTAATTTGTCTTTGAATCCAGATAATATATAGGGTGAGCATAAAGTTTATAATCCTTCCCTGATTATGTACAATCATATCATAAAAATTATAATAGATAGAACCGTGAATGTTGTGACATTACATAGACCAATAAATAGAATTGCAATCACCAGTATCAAAATGGCTTGTTATGTTGGGTTCACACTAAATAAATACAAGGGAGATAGATACCTGGAATTATCTCCCTTGCCGCTGTCTAAGTCATGATGGAATTGAGTTTCTGGTCATGCTCCGTGCTAGCAGAAATAAAGATTGCACACACATGGAGAAAAGGACCTAGTCATTATTCTCTGGGGGCGAGCTGTGAAAACAACGTTCTTGTCTTTGTCCTTTGTTCATCTACCTTTTCAGTGAGCCTCCCACGATTTTGAAATCAGGGAAAGCATTTATGCTCACCCTGTATTTCCATGCCTGGGATAATTAATGTCATGTTTGAAAAGTTTTTCTCACTTGGTAGTATTGGTTATTGTAACTGAAATCTTTGGTACAAAATCCTCATCTTTTTATTTTCATTTATTTATCTATTTTAGATTTCAAGGGGCCAGTCACAACAGCAGCTTCAAGAACACATTACTCCTGTATTCAATACAAACAAGATTCCACCATTGAGATCAAAAAGTCAATCAGAAGAAAAAACATTCCCTGACTTGAATTCTTTCCAATGGAACACCTGGGAAAAGACATTACTTGGTAAGAACCGTTTAGTCTGAGGACCAAACCCTTTTTCCTGGATGCATCAGTCTAAACTGCACTTATACCATTGGCTTCGTGAATTGGATTAGAAATGGTAATAAAGACCAAGTCAAAGGGTTCAGTTGTAAATTAATGGCTAAATTTGCTGACATTTCAACAATACTTGTTGGTGATTTACAGATCCTAGATAAGGGTGTGAGTTTGAGTCTCATGGTTAAAATAGTTACATATTTCCAAAATCAGAAGTCAAAATCCTGGCTTTTAACTAGATTTTAACTATAATTACAAGCATCAAAAGAGAATATACAACTATTTCAGCAACTAAATAGGCCCAAGCAAATA
>VCCN01002840.1:4681968-4699982 GCA_006491835.1 Architeuthis dux | reverse complement strand
AGAAGAAGAAGAAGAAGAAGAAGAAGAAGAAGAAGTCCCATGTGACAAGGCATATTGGGAAATCTTTGTCTCCATTTGATTGTTCTGGGATTTGTTCATTGGAGATTTATTCATTGTTTTTGTAACAATTGTAGGTTTTTACGGGGCAGGGATACTGACCCTCCCCAACCCTCACCATTTCTCAACTGGGCTTGGGACCAGCTATGGCAACTGCCAAACTGTAAGATTTTCTGTCAGAGTAACCTTCCCTTAAACGGACTGCCTTACAGGGCTAAAAGGTTCCAACTGCCCTGCTATTTACTGATAGGAAAAGTGGATTCATGGCTTCCCCAAGGGCATTAGTGTGAAGTGACATAAGCAGCCTCAAACAAAACTTGAACCCAGTTCACCGATTCCATTTTCCATACCAATAACAGTTAAGCCACTCCACACCTCATTTTATAATATATTGCCCAAATTTATTTTTCTTGTGTGTGTGTGTGTATTCTTGATAATTTTGCCCCATGTCATATTCAATATTCACTGATTTTTTAAAGTCTCTAAGGTATAAAAAAAGAAATTGGCAAGTGTATTTGGTTTGCTGGAACTGGCCAACATCCAATCAGGCATCAAGAAAACTTAGCAACAACCAATCAAATGACACATAAGAACAAGCTGTCTGTTTTAGAGTTCCAGGTCTTCTTTCTAATTTTTTTTTATCTCATTTCATATCTAAGCTTTTTTCCTTCCTGAGCCTTTCAGACTTTCAGTCGAATAATGAATACAATGACAAGTTCATGCAACTAGAAGATATTGATGCCTTAGATTAAACTCTTGCATACTTGACTTCCCAATGAGTGAAAACAAACAAGCCTGTCATATAAACCAATTAAGTTGTGTACAAAAGAACAAAGGCTGATGGATTCATAATTAATAATACAATAAAATCTAGCAAAAGAAACTTAAAATATATTACAAGGGGGTTGTAATGAATAACTCATATATGGAGTCTGAAGTACCTCTCTTTATATAGTTATAGGAGAGTTCTAATAAAGGGAAGTGATCACATTGGTTTCCTTTGGTAACAAAGGGAGATCTTTCTGATTACTTTATTACCACAGGGGTGTCAGTATTTTCATTCCTGCACAAAATATAAAAGTAACAGCAGTGTACTGCAACTATTCAGTGGCAGGCCTTTGGTTGGTGTCACCCGGGGTGGTAACTGATGGTGTCACCTACCCACCTACAGAACTAGCTCTCTTCCCAGGATATTTTTTGGTGATCTTTTTGTACTAATACCATTCATTATTCATCATGATTCTCCCATATTATTGAATGTGATGAACTAAGCCTATATTTACTAATAATTCTATTCATCTTTAGTTTTCAATTTTTCAGTTCTGTTTTTCAGTTTTAAAAAACTATACAATAAAACTAGAAAGCACTCAAAGAGCACATACCTCTGCCAATGCCATTGTCAGAGGAAGTAGTCGTGCATGGATCCACCCCAAAATTTAATCATTTCTTCTGTAACCCATTACCCACCGTTTCACTCAATTTGATTAAAATTCATTGAGAACTTTCAGAGATATCTTGGGGACAGACAGATCTTTCATTAGAAAAAAGAATTATATGAAAAGGTTTTAGGCAGTCATGTTGGTATCACCCCCGCTGATAGTGTCACATGAACGGGCCGCCCCCACCTTGTTACATGTAATGAATAAGAGATGAGAGATTTGCTTGTGAAAAGCTTTATTCAACTTACATGTGCTTACTCATACATCGAGTCTGAAGTACCTCTCTTTATATAGTAGTAGGAGAGTTCTAATAAGGGGAAGAAATCACTTCCATTTCTTTTGGTAACAAAGGGAGATCTTTCTGATTACTTTATTACCACAGTGCGCCACTGCAACTATTCAGCTAAAGGTTTTCATCTGGCAGCAAAACATGAAGTAAGAACATCTTGGTGTCACTCCCTCTGGTGGTGTCACACGAACAGGCTGACTCCACCTTGGTACATGTAATGAATAAGTGACAAGAGATTTGCTTGTGAAAAGCTTTATTCAACTTCCATGTGCTTACTCATACATGGAGTCTGAAGTACCTCTCTTTATATAGTTATAGGAGAGTTCTAATAAGGGGAAGTAATCACTTCCATTTCCTTTGGTAACAAAGGGAGATCTTTCTAATTACTTTATTACCACAGTACGTCACTGCAACTATTCAGCTAAAGGTTTTTATCTGGCAACAAAACATGAAGTAAGAAATTACGAAAGATGTTTACATGAAATGAAGAAATAAGAAATTCAGTTGCACAATAGCAAAAAATTGAAGCCAACAGATTCTATCATCAATAATTTTTGACTAGTACAGTAATCAACTTGATATGTGCGGTCTTGATTAATGAGGTTTTGGTTAGTGCGCAAACATTTATTGTGACCATCCCTTGATATTTACAGTGTTTGAAAACGGTGGAATTAAATATTTACCATAAATAATGGCTTTATTCAACTTGAAATAGGACATACAAAATTACAACAATCAGCAGGGGGCTTGTTTATATCTGTAAACATTTTGGATTATTTTTATGACTTATTACATTAGAGATCATCTAAGGGAGGTTATTGAGTAGGGTTTAACTAAGGGAGACAATTGAAGAATGTAATAATATACATTAGTCTAAATTGTTTTTTTTATTTTCCCAGATTCATTATAATTATTTCCATTGATTCTTAACTTTGAATAATGCGGTTTTGATATATGCGGTTTTGTACATCGATGATTTATTAACCATACATATCAAGGGATTACTGTATTTTCTTTTATCTTAATTTTAGTTTCTTTTCATCACATCTACTCAGACTATCATTCTACAGCAGTGAGTAAACAGCACAGATCAGAAATAAATAATAAGCTCTAGGCGAGACCTCAAACAAGCATTCCTCCCTTTGTTATGATATACTACCACAAAAAGGTTATTTCGAGGTCAACACCGGTGCGGATATGGAAGTGACCTGGTTACCTTAGCATATGTGTAGGTGTACAAAAAAACAGGATGTGGAAACCGGAAACGGCACAAGCGTGGGCGTTCAAACCTGATAAAGGAAGCTAAGAGACAGAAAAAAATGCAGACCCGAACAGAAAACTCAGAGGACTCAGCAGAGAAGCAGATCGGCTAAGCCAGGCTGGAAGGCATGAGACCGCTGTCCCTGTTGGGGACAGACTGACGGTTCTCCTTATCTCTCTCCCACTCTTCATTCTCCGGACGACAAAGTGTATGCTATGAAATAAAAATATGTCTCATATTTTTACAAACAAGTTTTTCAAGTCATCCTTTTTGATTGTTAAAGTTCACGATTTCCTTCCCGCAAATGAGCAACCCACAACGAGACGACCCATGGCGGCAGAACAGTGTAAAGGGCTATACAGCACCTTTACCTCGGGAAGAATGCCTATCTATGGTCTGATTAGTTGCAATAAAAAGCAACTAAAATTAAGATGAAAGAAAATACTAGTCAAAAAGTAATGATGGTTGACAATGCTTCATCTAATAAAAAAATAAGATAATATTACTACTAATAATACAAACTAACCTATGTGAAAGCAATAACAAATATGGTGCCCAGCAATATGGGGGGTACATTTGATCTTTTGTAAACTGTGAAGGGTCTCATAGCTCAATCGGTAGAGCAGTTGCCATACATAAGTAGGCTTTTTGAGTTAAAAGGAATGTGAGTTTGAGTCTTGCTAAGCACTTATTAATCACTGCTACCAAAGGTGTATTAGGTTATTCATATATATCTGGTCTTCACCCAGCCCTAACCGTTCATAGTAGAAACTTGAAATTTTGTACACACACTCCCCTCAATGAGCATAGGGAAAATGCTTTTTTTGTTTTTTGAAAATTCCACTCCAAAATTGGGTTTTAGTGGGGGTTAAATTTTCAATGAAAGCTTATGCTAAATTGGTCACTAGTTTGTTCTTTGAAAATTCAGATATTTTTTTACTTGATCACCCCAACACAGCATATATGGGTGGCAGTGATTCATAATTTCCCTTGGAATGCTAGTTCTTTATATTTAATCTGAGCTGTTTACTCACTGCCATAGACTGACAGTCTGAGTAGTTTTGATGAAAAGCAACTAAAACAGGTATGGTTAATCACTCAATAGAAACCGTCACATTACTGTGTTGGGGGGTGATCAATTAAAAAATTGGAAAAAGGGGTGATCAATGAATAAGTTACTTCACTCACCTTTAGTTAGGCAGTGATCACTAAAAAAGTCCTAATTTTCAAAAATCAAGTGGTCACAAAATTGAACCCCCCACTAAAAGCCTATTTAAGGCGAGGAGTTTCAAAAAACAAAAAAACACATTTTTTCTAGACATAATAAGGAGTAAATGTTTAAATTTTGAGCCCTCTAGCTCAATTGGTGCCACCTGTACACGTGATGCATACATACATACATACATAGCTAGCCATCTGGACCGACTCAAAAACAGAAGAAACCTATTTTGACAGTTTTGGTTGATGTTTTCTAATCAAGATGAAAGAAAATACTAGTCAAAAAGTCAAAAATCAATGATGGTTGACAAAACTTAATCTAATAAAAACAACTCAAGTTCATATTACCAACGGATTCTGTTCTAGCTTTAAAAGTAGGGAATAGAAGTTTGTTCAGTCTGCATGAAACATGTTCACTCTTGTTATAGGGATTTCTTTAAAATACTTTTTAGTATTCAGTATAAACCTGAATCTAGCCAATAAAATCAGGCTTTAGTTAACTTGGCCAACTAGTCGGTGGTTGACTGACTAGCTGTTACCCAGTTGTCCTTGAAGCTGTATATTCAGGTTTTGTATAAAATGGATGCATTTGGGTGATCTCTGACTATTTTGAATTATCATCCGAAAACAAGACCACTTCGATGGTTATAGTTTTTGGATCAAATCCTATTCTTGGCTACTAGGTTCATTTATCTATTTATACGTGCTTGGCTACTAGGTTCATTTATCTATTTATTCCATCTTGGCTACTAGGTTCATTTATCTATTTATACATGCTTGGATACTAGGTTCATTTATCTATTTATACAAGCTTGGCTACTAGGTTCATTTATCTATTTATACGTGCTTGTCTACTAGGTTCATTTATCTATTTATACATGCTTGGCTACTAGGTTCATTTATCTATTTATTCCATCTTGGCTACTAGGTTCATTTATCTATTTATACATGCTTGGATACTAGGTTCATTTATCTTTATTTACATGCTTGGCTACTAGGTTCATTTATCTATATTTACGTGCTTGGATACTAGGTTCATTTATCTATTTATACATGCTTGGATACAAGGTTCATTTATTTATTTATACATGCTTGGCTACTAGGTTCATTTATCTATATTTACATGCTTGGCTACTAGGTTCATTTATCTATATTTACATGCTTGGCTAAATAGGTTGAAGCAAATGCTTCCAGCATTTTTGTTGATAAAATATTTTACTCATATAAATTCATAGCATCATTATTCAGTCATCAAAGGTTTTTCCTAACATTCTACAACTGTATGCCACCTTTTAGGAAAATTGTGTATTCCATCATAAAAGAACAATTCCACTTTTTATTTGATGAATTATTTCTGGAATTTTTTCAATTACTTCAAACTGTTCGAACCACTGACCAGACAAGGAGTGTTGCATGGAGCGAAATAAATGACAGTCTGAAGGTGACAGGTTATGGCAATATGCCATATGTGGAAGAACTTCACATACCAACTTTATGATCGTCTGCTGCATCACATCTGCAACATTAGGATGTCATGCAGAAAAATCACCAGTCAACTTCCAGTTATTTTTTTTCTCCATCATTCAAACAAGCCAATTGCTCGATGTAGCATTTTGCATTAACAGTTTGTCCAGGTTCCATGAGTTTGCAATCAAAAATTCTCTTTAGATTATACCAATAACAGAGAAGAATTTTTCCCCAGTCGATTCCACTCATGAAATATATGAAATATGAAAATATTTTAAAATGTGAAAAGTGATTTTCTTTTTAATGAATTTACTGTGATATTCTCCACAAGAGACAGGTTTTGCTGCAATGTTGGAGTTGCATTATGCATGAAAATATAATATATTCAATCTTTTTACCTATGGAAATATAGTGAGTATCTGATACATTTCAGAAAGTTCATTTTAACATCCTAATACAGCTTAGAATTGACAGAACTTGGACCACAGATTAAAAAATACTAAAATCTAAAAATATTGAAACAAGATTGAACACTGAAAAGTTATATACAGAAATCAGAAATCAGAAATCTTCAGTCTATATTCTGTTAATTCTGAAGTTGTATATGGAATGGAATAAACTTTTTGAAATTTATCAGATACTAAGTCCCATAATGCACAAAATAACATTATAAACAAATAAATATAACAACTAATATATAATCAGTCAAACAGTACATGAAGCTACATATTTATTCTCTTGGATTTTGATATTGAGTCTGTTCTTTTTAGGGGAAGTAATCATTTAACTCAGATTACATTCTTGATTTAGCTTTCCTAAAATACATGAATTCAACACAATGTAATATAGTTTAAAGTATACTTAAAATGGGGAAGGACATTTTCACAAGTGTTTTACAAAGAGAATCCTGAAATGGCGTAAAATAACATTTTTGTAATCTACGAGAAAAATGGAGTTGACCTTTGTTAAACAAACATTTTTGCATAGTAAAAAGAAAAATATATTTAATGTAATCTTTTAAAATTCCCTAGTGGCCACTATTTCACCAGTTTCAAACAAATCATTAGAAATGGCCTTCTTGTAACAGACATTATTTTGAAAATTAAATAATAACCAACCATAAAATATATATCTGAAGAAAGTGTATATTTTTAATGCTTAACAACACTATGTCAAATAAAATCAGAATAACGAGAAATTCTGCTATTTTTGATTTTTAATTTATTCCTTTGACTTTAAATTTAGATCTTAGATGCCAACAGATTTTAAGGTAGAATTTGTTTTGTTATCGACATGTAAATAAAATGCATGAACCAAAACTTATAAACAACCTTTGACATAAAATATCCCTAAAGAAATTTTGATAGTAAGAACAAAATGTTTAAATGAATTTTCTATGGAATTTCTATGTATATAAAAGAAATATTGAATAGTTAGGAAAAAACTGAAAAATGATTAGAAAAATGAGTTGAAACACATCTGGTTAGTAACCATCATGTCACCAACATCAAAGACAGTATTTTCAAAAAACAAGCATGAATACTGCTAAATACAAGCTAAGTGACCAAATTAGCAAAAACTAACATTGAACCCCCCACTAAAAACCTATTTAGGGAAGGAATTTTCAAAAAACAAAAAAACGTTTTTTTCCTAGACATAAGAGTAAATATATTTTCTATAGTTTTGAGAAAGGTCATTAATATTCAAACAAGCTCTTGAAAGAAATGGATACCCGCCCCATTCTATTACCATGAAAGGTACAGCCGTTTCCACTGCTGCTACTACAAACGGTCTCTCACCCAAAGCTCCCCCTCCCATGATTCTATTAGCCTACCAAGGAGGGATTGGTGAACGTCTTCAAAGGGTTTAAACACAATTCGACATTAAAGTCATTTTCAGACGTTCACACACTCTCCGTTGTCTGCTAAGTAAGGTTGCCCCAACTCGGGATCCCAAACTGGTGAACACCTGTGTTTACGTCATCCCTTGTAAATGTGGTATTATCTACACTGGAGAAACGGGCCGATCCCTCAAGGTCAGACTTGAGAAGGCCGAAGAATGGATTGGCCGAAACGTCGGGTTTACAACACAAATAACAAGAAAGAGTACAATCGTCCGAAGAACCATTTGAATAAGAGTAAATGTTAATATTTTCAGCCCTTTTGCTCCATTGGTGCAACCTGTATGTGCAACACATACATAGATAGTCAGCCAGCCAGACCCACTTAAAAACTGAAGAAATCTATATTGACAGTTTTGGTTGATGGTTTCTAATATCAGTAGTACACTTGTAATACTTAAGACAAAGGACTTTGGTGATCACTAATTGAGTATAAGGAGAAGGATGTTGCCATTAAGTTTATTCTTTCTGCCTGTATTTCTAAAATGAGGAATTATCATTGATATACATTGATCTATTCAAACCAGTATCCTCATCTTGATTGTTACAGTCACAACATTTCAGCTGTTAGGGTACAATTGCAAAAAATGTTGTGACTATCCAAGACGAGGACACTAGAGTGAATAAATCAGTGTATATTTGTGATAATTCTTCTCTCTTATTATGTCTTTGTTGTTTGCTTGTTAGTTTATTTTAAATTTTTAGCTGTGTTGTTTAAACGCATCTGGTTAGAAATGTATTTAATTGTGTTTAGAAAAGAAAAGAGAGGAACAAAAGCGTATCCATTCAGGACGATCGCCTGTGGACAAAGAGACCCTTCCCAGCTCCACATCCGGGCTCTTCTTTCCGGTACCGGAAACAGGACTCATTATGGGGTCTGTTGGGTAGCTACACTTCGGCATGTTTATTGATATTAAGCCTACATATATACATACATATATAAACATTACACCTTTGAATAAGTTATTGATGAAAGCATCTCCTCGTCTTTTCTCTCCTGTCTTTCTCTTTAAGAAAATCAAAAAAATGGAATGTCTTTAATCTTAAGTGGCCTTCAATATCCATTTTTTTTAAATATTGAGAACATTTTTGTTATCTTGTTCAAACTTCCTGGAGAAAGTAGAACGTGTTTTTTTTAAAGAGTGAATCTGATAAGAAAATTAATTGACTCTGTGAACTGTAGAAGCAATGGCGACTCTTTCTGATTTCCTGCCTTCAGATCTTCTAATATTTCATGGAACTAAAAACCGAAATTGCTACATAACTTATTTAGTGACCACAGAAATCAATTCCAGTTGTGTGCGTGGTTTATGTGTGTGGTTGCCATACCCAACAAATATCTCCAGGTAAAATAAAAATAAATGCCTCATTCATCTTCTGCTGTCATGGTGAGGGATTTGTAAACAGTGGTAGCTGTTTTAATTTTGTCCTCATTGGATGAGAAAAGCTAGGCATTTTTTTTGCTTTTCTCACAACCATAAATAAGAGTTGACAGAGAGGTAAATATGAACAGTTTGGAATTAATAGATACAGCGATACCTTGAATAGTGCTGTATTGCTGTGCAAATAGAATGTAACTAAATATAAGCTGGAAAAAAAACACATTAAATTATAAGACCTTGAACAGTACGGTTTTGATTAGTGCAGGTTTTGATGTAGTTCGGTTACGGTATTGCTGTACAAATAGAATGTAACTAAATATAAGCTGAAAAAAAAACACATTAAATTATAATAAGACCTTGAACAGTGCGGTTTTGATTAGTGCTGGCTTTGATGTAGTTTGGTTAAGGTATTGCTGTACAAATAGAATGTAACTAAATATAAGCTGAAAAAAAACCACATTAAATTATAATAAGACCTTGAACAGTGCGGTTTTGATTAGTGCTGGCTTTGATGTAGTTCGGTTACGGTATTGCTGTACAAATAGAATGTAACTAAATATAAGCTGAAAAAAACACATTAACAGTGAACAGTGCGGTTTTGAACAGTGCACAAATTTTTAGAATGAATGAACTGCACTAATCAAGGTATAAAGAAACTGATAGTTATTTAAGCATCATTCAATCTAACATGTATGGCCATAATTGTGAACCCCAACACCAATAATCACTAATAACTGTATCACAATGGAGGGCAGTGTTGCCAATTTAGCGCATTTCACGTTAGATTTAGCATGTTTCTTGTTTTGGCAGTGCAAAAAGGGCTAAATTAGCATGTTTTCGGCTAAAACATTTTGTCCGTTTTTTTGTCCATATTCTGGCTATTTTTGACAATTTTTAGCATCTTTTTGGTGGTTTTGGGCCATTTATGGCTATTTCAAAACATTTAGCACTTTTTGGCAGTCGAACTAGCGCGAAAATATTTTTTGAGTTGGCAACACTGATGGAGGGTCAGATTGGTAGACATTGGTGCAAGGCTGTAACACATTGTCAGCTGCTTTTTTATGCATAGATATAGATATATATCTATGGAGGTACAGGGGAAAATGAAATCGTAAATTTAGTTTGAATTCTGGTTGAGGCTGTTCATGTTCACTGCACATAATGCCTTTGGAAAAGGCATGAATCCACCCCACCCAATAAGTCAGTTCAGGGATTACTCCCTGCTGCTGGTATCATGTAGCCCAGTACAACCGGTTCCATGTTACTTGGAGAGGAGATGAACTGCAAAGTAACTCCTATTTCAGTGAGAAATTTCCATGAAGGACCCAACATGGTAACTCAATGATCTATTTGCTCATGGGATAATTTGATTTGATAGAAATCTTACATCGAGATGCAAGGTAGCATCATGGTTATTAGTTTAAATAGTTAAAATTGCAGCTTAGGCTGTTTATGTTCACTTAACACTAATTCCCCTGGGAAAGATATAAATTCATATCCCTGTGCTCTGTCCCATCAGCAGATATTTTGACAAAAATATTTGTTCTCTGGTATGCTACAATGGTTGATTGAGAAGAGAATGGGGGATTGAGTGATTAGATATACAATTCTCCCGTAATTACTGCCCAGGCAGTAATAACTGTAAAAGTTGTTACACCCATCTTCTACTTTGACAGGGCCCAACATATACATCTTACAAGGAAGTGACAAAATTATGTGAGTGTTGTCTAGGTAACTATCAATTGCTTTAGACTGACTAAGATATTTACTGAAATAAAGAAAGAAATGAAAGAGGAAAAACAAGAAATGAAAGAGGAAAGACCAGAAATTGAAGAAAGACATGAAAGAAAGAAATGAAAGAGGAAAAACAAGAAATGAAAGAGGAAAGACCAGAAATGAAAGGAAAAAATGAAAGAGGAAAACAAGAAATGAAAGAAAGAAATGAAACAATGAAAGATAAGAAATGAAAGAGGAAAGACAAGAAATGAAAGAGGAAAGACAAGAAACCAAAGAAAGAAATGAAAGAGGAAAAAGAGGAAAGAAAGAAATGAAAGAGGAAAACAAGTAATGAAAGAGGAAAGACAAGAAACCAAAGAAAGAAATGAAAGAGGAAAAAGATGAAAGACAAGAAATGAAAGAAAGAAATGAAAGAGGAGAGATAAGAAATGAAAGAAAGAGATGAAAGAGGAAAAAGAAGAAATGAAAGAAAGAAATGAAAGAGGAAAGAGATGAAAGAGGAAAAAGAAGAAATGAAAGAAAGAAAGAAATGAAAGAGGAAAGAGATGAAAGAGGAAAAAGAAGAAATGAAAGAAAGAAATGAAAGAGGAAAGACAAGAAATTGAAGAAAGAAATGAAAGAAAGAAATGAAAGACGAAAAACAAGAAATGAAAGAGGAAAGACCAGAAATGAAAGGAAAAAATGAAAGAGGAAAACAAGAAATGAAAGAAAGAAATGAAACAGGAAAGACAAGAAATGAAAGAAAGAAATGAAACAAGAAAGATAAGAATGAAAGAAGAAATGAAAGATAAGAAATGAAAGAGGAAAGACAATAAATGAAAGAGGAAAGACAAGAAACCAAAGAAAGAAATGAAAGAGGAAAGAAAGAAATGAAAGAAAGAAATGAAAGAAATGAAAGAGGAAAGAGATGAAAGAGGAAAAGAAGAAATGAAAGAAAGAAATGAAAGAGGAAAGACAAGAAATTGAAGAAAGAAATGAAAGAGGAAGACAAATGAAAGATGAAAGACAAGAAATGAAAGAAAGAGATGAAAGAGGAAAGACAAGAAATGAAAGAGAAGAGACAAGAAATGAAAGAATGAAATGGAAGAGAAGTCAAATGAAAGAAAGGAATGAAAGAGAAAAGACAAGAAATGAAAGAAAGAAATGAAAGGGGAAAGACAAGAAATCCAGGTCACCTCTGGTCCCAAGCTTGCTGGATGAATGGTCCAGTACTGAAGTGTGTGGGGTTTTATTTTATATTAGTCCATTAATGGATTTATCAGCCATCTTTATTCTATGAAAAATGTGTAGTGTGAATAAAATTTCTAATTGAAAATGCATTATCACAAAGTAACAGAAAAACTACGGAATGTTATTATAGTCAGTAAGAAACTAAAAATAGCACTAATATTGACAGAAAACTGGCTCTAAATATGTGATAATTACATATCCAAATATCTATCCATCTCTCACTCTTTTTCTCTCTCTCTATATACATAATCTGTGGATAGATACATATATCTGTCTTTATATATAGGTGCTCACTCTTTTTATCTAGCTCTCATGTAGTTATTGATGTATCTAGGTATGTAAAGTTAAGTCCATAGCCTAATGATGAAAAAAGCATTTATTTTATACAGCAAATATTTATTTTCCAACATAATCTCCTTCCCATAAGTAAAGAATATAATTCACTGGTGAATATTAATCACATAGATCGAATATTATACAAGGAAAATTTCAGATCAGAATTCAGCTAATAACTGTGACTTATTTATCCACCCTCAAAGCTGCATTGTAATATAATATGTATTATACATTATAATTTTATATAGAGTTATATTCCATTTGGTAATATCTTGCCTGATTGAGTAAAATCAAATGTTGTCTTTTTCCTTTCCTTATGTTCCAACTTTCTTCATATTTTCTTCTTTCATCTACCAAGAAAGAAAATCAGCTTTATGCAGACTGCCGTTGGTGCCTCAAAAAGATCTTTAAGCCATGAAAATAAATCATAGAGAATGTAAAAAAAACAAGAAAGATTCCTGAGTGGAAGTATTAACAGACGTCAAAATCGAATAAACAAAGAATTGAAAAATAAAAATGGAGGAGAAGAAAACAAAAACAAAAGATAAAAATAATTTGTGATTAATCTCTTTTTCAATTTGAAATATGAACTGTGAATAATAATGGTAGAACGAAAGGTAAGAAAAGAAAGAATAAATTTAGACTTTTTGCAGATCGTGAATTTGCTATTGAGATCATCCTGGTAACTGAAGAAAAAATACAAATCAATAATTGCAAAAATAGATTAAATTGAATAAACTGAAAGAAATTTCCAGAGAAATAAATGAAAAGAAAAGTAAAATTTCTTTAATTCACTTCTTTATTTAAATTATTCAATAAAGAAGAGAATTAAAGAAAATTATTAAAACAATAAGAAGTTAGGTCAGGATATTGAAGGAAATAATACATCAATCTTTAGAAATAAAAAAGAATTTTTAAAAATTAAAATGTAAGAGAAAATCTGGAAAAATTTGATTTACAAAAGGAATGTTTTTTTTTTAACTTTCTCAAGAATAAGTAAGGAAAAAACTTTTAAAAAATGAAGGAAAAACTCAGAAAAGGAGGCAAAAGGAAAGAAAATGGAAAAAAAAAGAAAAGAGTAATGAAACGAAGGAAAGTATAGATAAAGGAAAATGATAACATGAAAAAGCTTGAAATGAAGGCAAGAGAAAAAAAGAACGAAAAATGTGATAAAACAAAATGAAGGATAAGAAAAAGAAAGCCTTGAATGAAATTAAGAATGAAAAGGAAAAAATAGCAAAGATAGAAAGGAAGCTGGAGAAGTATGAAGAGGAATGAAAGTGAAAAATAAAAGGGAAAAATGTGGAAAGGAAAGAGAAGATGAATGAATAAGAGGATGAAGAAACGGGGTTGCGACATATTCACCGACAACAATTCATTGATATTTACTAAGATGTAAAATTCATCGAGATACAAATCACTGAGATCTTTAAAATTACAAAACAGAATTTACTGGAACAAAAATATATTAAAGATTTAGCAATCGTTTGGTGGAGGGCCCATTCCATTTTCAGCTATTTATGTACTTCTCAAACTTTTAACGAAAAAGCGATACGTGACCAGAAGAAAAGTTAAAATCTTGTATAAGAATTATTTTTATTGTAAGAAATATTTATCCCATTACATGGAGAAAAAAAATGAGGGGAAAATCTTTCAGTCTACAAATTTACAAATTATATTTTTCATGTTTAGAAAAGGAGATGTTTTTGAAAAAGTTGTTTCCAGTGTAAACAGTGGGATGTAATAATTTTACATGTTGGTGAATTGTTGTCGGTGAATATGCCCGCTCCTGAAGAAAAGAGTTAAGGAAAGGTAATTTTTTTTAAAAATCAATGAACACAATGAAAAACAAATTCAGGATATGAGAAGTAAAGAAACATTTGACCCAAAAATAAAAATGACTTCAGAAAAAGCAATTGATTGTTGACATTGATTCTGCAGAAACCTCTCAAAAATAACACTATACAGCATTCCAAAACAGCATAAGAATGTGTGGCACTGTGAGAAGATTGAAAGCTGAAAGAATAAAGACGAGAATTGAAATTTAATGATTTTCAAGATTCAAAAGAAAATTAACAAAAAATGCCAATTAAGTTTGCAAATTAAATTTAAAGATGTGTTCCTAATTTTAAAGGAAGATAGAAAATGATGGTTCAAAAGGGAAGTGGCTAATATCATAAACTAAAAGATGAAGAAGCTATATAAATAAAGATACAAATAGGCCACAATAATTATCAGTATAGATATAGATATGAACAGACCAACAATGATATCTTTATATATAAAAGTGAATTAATGCATATCTGTTAATCACTACTAACACTGGTTTATTGCTGGGTTTAGGTTATTCATGTGTTCTCACATTTATATGTATCTACATATCTATCTATGTATCTGGACTTTGCCCAGCTCTAACCATTCATAGTAGAAACTTGGATTCTGCACACACACTCCCCTCAATAAGTAGGGAAATGTTTTTTTTTGTTTTTTGAAAATTCACCTCCTGAATAGGTTTTTAGACGGGGGTTCAATATGCAATTTAAGTTTATGCTAAATTAGTCACTAGTTTCTGCCCGCTTGTTTTTTGAAAGTTCAGGACTTTTTTAATGATCACAACCCAGCAAAAGGTGAGAGAAGTAATTTATTCATTGATCACCCCTTTTTCCAACTTTTTAATTGATCAATCCCAACACAGCATATATGGGTAGTGGTTATATATAATTTCCCTTGGAATGCTAGTATGTCTGTATTTATATCGGTTCCAAGTTGTTGGTCACAATTTTGCACCTAGGAAGCTGAAATTTGGCATAACTTAGTCTAGCACAGGGCCAAATGGTTGGTAGGAAAATGGTATTATCCAACTTTCCAAGTGGAGAGAGGGCCTGTCTGCCTTGAAAATCAGCATTTTAAATCCTGGCTTTGAACACCAATTAGAGTTGCTAATAAAGAATATGCAACTAACTCAGCCACCAAGACGGATCATAACAATGTAATAGTGTAGATGTTCTTCTAAAATCTGTTGGGATATATGTCTTAAAATGCATAAATTGAACATATCACTTCTGGGGAAAGAATATGGCAACCCAAAAATATGTGCCATTTCATGTAAAACTGCAAAGAGTGGCAGACCAAGTTCAATCCTTGGGAAATGCACTGGCTGTGACAAAGCTGGGATTAGAGCAGCCCCCCGCCATGAGTAAAATAAGAGATTGCATTTAAAAGACACCTGAAGATTTCTGGTTGGGACAATCCCTTAAGGAGGGCTGGAGAGTTGACCAGTCAAAACTTTATATTGAAAGAACAAAAATGAACATGCTTATCCAAATAAGTCATTTAGATGTCTTTGCTGCGACATTAGTCAAATATAATTACTCTTTAGTCAAATATTTATTTTAATGTACGGTTCAAAAGGGAAGTGGCTAATATCATAAACTAGGAGATGAAGAAGCTGAGATAGATATATGAATAAAGATATGAATAGGCTGTGATAGTTATCAATATAAATATAGATATGAACAGACCAACAATGATATCTTTATATGTAACATCCTCTAACATAGAGTGGTCATTTGAATATCATTTACCCTAAATCTTGGCAATTAAACATCCCAACCTCCCTAAAGCAGTCTAAGGAGTAGAATTGCTTCATTTTTTAACAAAGTTAAAGAAGATATTCTTCACTTATATGAATACATAAATTGTTCACTTATATGAATACATAAATATTTAAATGCATTATCACCAAATTTTTTGACGTTCCCAAGCACACTAGTCCGGACTTTTTTGGCCCAGTTTAGGGTTTCATCACACTAATCTCACTTAGCTTCACACAGTAATCCCTTGGTATGTGCGGTCTTGATTAATGCGGCTTTGGTTGGTGCGCAAAAATTTATTGTGATCATCCTTTGATATTTACGGTATAAAATTTGATTAGTGCGGTTCACAAAAGTTTGAAAGCAGCAGAACAAAATATTTACCATAAATAATGATAATAACTTGAAATAGGACATAAAAAATTACAACAATGAGCAGCAGGATTGTTTATATCCATATAGACATTTTGGATTATTTTTATAACTTATTACATTAGAGATCAACAAAGAGAGGCAATTAGGTAAGGTTTAACTAAGGGAGACAATTGAGGAATGTAATAATATACATTAGTCTAAATTTTTTTTTTCTCCCGGGATTCATTATAATTATTTCCATTGATTCTTAACTTTGAATAATGCGGTTTTGTACACCGAGGATTTATTAACCATACATAGCAAGGGATTACTGTATTTTCTTTTATCTTAATTTTAGTTTCTTTTCATCACATCTACTCAGACTATCATTCTACAGCAGTGAGTAAACAGCACAGATCAGAAATAATGAATAAGCTCTAGGCAAGACCTCAAACACACATTCCTCCCTTTGTTATGATATACTACCACAAAAAGGTTATTTCGAGGTCAACACCTGTGCGGATATGGAAGTGACCCAGTCACCTTAGCATATGCGTAGGTGTACAAAAAAACAGGATGTGGAATTTATTAACCGCATATATCTAGGGATTACTGTACATTAAAAGGTTGTTTTGCTGTGACCAGCAAATAGCTGGCAGCAGCTTGGAACGTGTTGTCAGACATGGGTTCTCTCCCCTTAATTTTAGAAATGAAACATCTCACCCCTCCCCTGCCCCATAAACCAGTTGAGGAGGCAGTGTTATTATATGCTGCCACGAAAAGGTTATTCTGGGGTCAAACACCTGTGCGGAAATGTAAGTGACCCGTTCACCTTGTGTATGTTATGTAATAAAAATATGTCTCAGATTTTTACAAGCAAGTCTTTGAGCCTTCCTTCCTTTCTATCCAAGTCCAGGACATTCACCCCACTATACAACAGCAGGGTGTTAAAGTGATCCATATATAACAATAAAATTTGTATAAGAACATAAAATATCAACAACATTTCACATTATCTGACATGATTAAAATGATATTTTTTTTAATTAAATAAACAGTAAAGTTTTTGAGTACAGGAATTATTGCCTTATGAAAGATATTGAAAATATTGTAAAATGAGTAAAAGAAAAAGAAAAAGTGACACAAATATTGAAAACTTTATCTTGGTGTAT
The DNA here is from genome assembly GCA_006491835.1 of Architeuthis dux. NCBI lineage: Eukaryota > Metazoa > Mollusca > Cephalopoda > Oegopsida > Architeuthidae > Architeuthis > Architeuthis dux. The sequence goes on along the minus strand of VCCN01002840.1, from coordinate 4,682,547 downwards.
TAAAATAGGTACCCATCTCTTTTGGCAACATGGTGGTAACATGGCTGCTACTTAATCTATTTTTATGTGTAAGTTGGAAAATTGGCACTTGAAAGTTTTCTTATCCCTCACTGTTAATACATTCATGTAACAATAAAATATGAAAATGAAAAATACTTTCAATTTCAGTTTTCTAGACATTATAAAATATTAAAATTCTAAAACTTCAAAATTTAAAAAAAACATTAAAATTTAAAAATAACAAAAAGTTTTTATGAACGTTGTTCCGCCTTGTGTATTAGATTGATGTATGCCTTCTGATGTACATGTTACGGCTGTTTGGGCCATTTTTTACATCCCGATTGCTAGAACATCAACATCCTGCAAGCTTTTGTAGGCTTGAGTATTTTTTATTTTGTTTATTAAATTATTTAATTTAATTGTAAAATCTGAGATTCTGAAAATAGTATTTATATATGTGTGTGTATATAAATAAATATATATATGTGCTTTCAACTGTACATTCAGTCATTTTGGAGATTGTGAAAAACTGTAGTACTTGGTCAAATATATCATTTGGACAATATTTATATACATTGG
>VCCN01002840.1:4513178-4534418 GCA_006491835.1 Architeuthis dux | reverse complement strand
TATATATATATATATATATGTATGTATGTGTGTATGTTTCATTAAAGATAACAGACAAGTAAAGTTTTTTAAAAACCTTTTAATTAACTTTTCTTGTTTACGTACAACAGAACACATGTCTGGATCCGAAGAATGTAAACATTGTCCAAATGTTTGTGATCTGAGCGCTTTCAGCCATTCTTCTGGCTATTATCAAAACTGGAGAAAAACTTTACATGTTGTTTGTCTTTAATTTTAAACACTGTTAAACTCAGCATCTGATGAGGTCACGCATGGAGCAACAAGCAAGAGAAATTCTTCACTGGACTAAATGCATCTATCAGTTGTTAGATTTAAAATTCAAGTTCCCAAATAGAATAAGATCCTTAGTTTTGGGCTTCAAGAATCTTAAGCCTTTTTTTTTATAATTAATGTTGTGTTTGTTATGTGGATGTAAGGGAATCTGATAGAATGGTAGATTTGATTAGACAATGTAGAAAAGAAAGATTGATAAAAGAGTGTTACATCTCAAACATGTTTATTATCATTAAGATAAATCTTTATGCATTTCTTTGAACACATAAACGAAATGCATAAAGATTTATCTTCATGATAATAAACATGTTTGAGACATAACACGTTTTTCACAATCTTTCTTTTCCACATTGTCTAATCAAATCTACCAATTAATGTTGTATAGTATAAAATCCTTTGTTTACAAGTATTTGCCATGTGCTAGTTGAAATATAAGTGCCTAGAATTTAATGTTTATTGATATGACCACGAATAGCACTTTAGTCAGACAGATGGTAAGTTAACCTACACGATAGTGTTGTAGCAGGGTGTTTATTGTACAAGTAAAAGTAATCAAGTAAAAATATTACTAGGTAATCAATAAATAACAGTAAAAGAGCGATATTTTTTCTAAATATTTACATCCTCTTATGGATTTTTCTCAAAAGTGTTCTGGACTAGAATTTTATGTTTATTGATATGAGCATGAATAGCACTTTGGTCTGACAGATAGGGTTGTAGCAGGGTGTTTATTGTATAAGTAAATGTAATCAAGTAAAAATATTACTAGGTAATCAATAAATAACAGTAAAAGAGAGATATTTTTTAAAAAATAGTAACATACTTTTAAGGATTTTTCTCAAAAGAGTTCTGGACTGCAGATGTGGTGAATAAACAAAATATTAATACAATTTAACCGTTTTTGGTTGTTATTCAAGAAATAATTATGTGCAAACTTTTCTATGGAAATTATCTTTAATGTTGTTCCCATTAATGTGCTATCATTTCCCTTCCCCACAAGATAAAGACCAATAAAATAAAAATTTTAAAAATCATAATAATTTTGACAATATGTACTTAAACATTATTGAAAATTTTTTAATTAAGTTTTCATCTCTAAGATATTTACAGTATAATAGAGTGGCAAAGTTTTGATATCATTACCTGTCTTCTAGCTCTGCATGAAAAAAAATCCTACTAGTAATTTTGAATAGGGATAATTTTGCCTGTATTCCTTTAAAAATTTGTCAACTAAAATTTTGTAGTTTGTAAGTATAGGACAGTCAGTTTAAGCCGAATAAAAGATTTTGATAACTTTTAATCATTTTATCGATTTTTCATTTAGGGAAAAAATTATCATTATTATTATAATTATTAATGGCTCCCATTTCTAATAATTTTTATCTGCTTTTAATATAAATCTTTTCTTAAAAAAACAACAGCTGGATTTTTCGAATTACACCACTTTTTTAATAGTGTAAACATGAGTTTTCAACCACACTTACCTCAAAGTTCACATTGTTTAGCAAATAATTTTTAGTTGAACATTTTCTACAATCTTTCTTCTTAATCAGAACACAAAAATTAGTACAATAAATCTTACATGGTTATTCAGGAATGTTTATCGATTTGTTATCAACAGTCCATTGACATTAACTGTTTGTCTGCTAGAGCACTGCCGGAAGGGGAAAAAAATGACAAAATGTTATCAAATTAATTTTTTTTTTTTATTATTATTATGATTATGATGATGATTATGATGATGATGCAGCAGCAGCAGCAGCAGCAGCATAAACTGGCTGTCCTATACTTACAAACTGTGCAAAATTTCAGTCAAAATAACAAAAAAAACTATGAAAAAAGAAACAAGCAAAACCCCAAGGGGGGTACTTTGAAGTGAAGGGCTATTGACCTAGGTTGGCTATTTTTTCATTACTATAAAATTACTGCATACTTTCCGATCAGACCTTATATTTATCTAGATGAAGTCTTTAATCCTGATTGTCCGGGCAAAAGTCCCAGATTGTGAAATAAAAAAAAGGGATAGGTAGAAAAAAAAGGGTGAAAAGCAAATAAAATACTAAGAATAAGGAAAAAAATTGGGAAACTCATTTTCTTTTAATTGTATTAAGTACAGTTAACATGTGAAGCAATGACATGATGGAAATCTCCACTTTGAAACTTTTAAAAAAAAATCAATTTATAAATACTGGATAAAACCTCTTGTACTTTAGAAATGTTGACCTAATATCCACTAAAGTGAATATTGTAGAAGCTGTAGGGGTGACTAAGTTTTAGCCATCAAACAGTTTTGCATGCAAACACCTTTTGATTATATATGAAACAAAGAAAGCCTAAAAAGTCTCCAGTTGTTTTACTGGTCCATTTTTCAGATTTAATTAGCAGTCTTTATGAATATTACTTCTGTTATAAAACCAATTGGCCTGAACCTGCATTAAACCGGTCAGCAGAATAGCCACAGAGGTTTGTAAAGTAATCAATGTACTAGTAACCAGGGCTCGATAAAGTGACCGACTGGCGAGCACCGATCATCGGAACAAGAGTTTGTTCCTTGAAAGGGAAGGAAGGGGAGACAGGAAGGAGAAGGAAAAAGGGAAAAATCCAGAAAAGTAAAAACAAAAGAGAAATGACTTAATATGAGGGTTATTTGATTTAAATCATAACTGTTTGCAAAAGGCTTATACAAACAGTTACAGGCACTTCCCCTTCTACTGATGCCATAAATGGAAGATATTTGGCTATCATAGAATTTTATCAGCTAAATTGGGGGAAAAAAAAAAAGAAAAAAAAAAAAAGAAAGAAAAAAAAAGGGGAAGAAATCAGCCCGAAAAATGGCTAATTAAATTAAACTTATTTTATCTTATCAAGATAACAACCTTCGTTTTGATCTAACAATAATATTAATGATATTTTCTATAGTTTTGAGAAGGGTCATTAATATTCAAATGGTTCTTCAGACGTTTGAACTCCATGTTGTTTGTTTTGTAAACACAATGTTTTCGCCGATCCATTCTTCAGCCTTCTTCAGGTGTAAAATCCGAGTGTGATGGGTTAAACAGAAGTTATATTTTTAAAGGGAGTAACCCTTATAGCGCAGGGCCAGGTGTCTCTGTGTCTTTGTCTTGTCGGGTTTAGGTCTCTTGAGAAGCGGAAGACACATCGGGTTGAACTCCACACTTGTCTGGCTAATGAATTTAGTGCAGAATTCAAATACATTTATAAGTATTTTCTTGGAATTTTTGTTATTACATTTTAACAAGACAGCCATAAAGTTTAAAATCTATAACCACTTCTTTGACTATTTTTTTTTCAACAAATAGTTAATTTCATTTGGGATATTAATTTCATAGAAGAAAAATAAAAATAAAATGCAATAACATCTTTTTTACATATAGTGAATGAGATTTTTTGATAAAGTAGGTTTGTTCTACCTGCAGCCTGTTCAGCAATGGCCAACAGTATGTAGCTCTAACAAGGAATGGGACTATAAGTGTAGATGGAAGATTACAAAGGTCAGGGCTGTGATGGACATACTATTAAACTAATGAAGCTTAAGCTTCAGGGCCCCTAATCGCGGAGGGGCCGCAGAAGAAACTTTTTTTTTTAATGAGTGAATTATGCAACAAAATTGATGCAGTTTTTGTACAGATCAAGCACAGAGATAAGTGATCAGTGGCTAAGCAAACTGATATCTAAGCCAACGCGCTTCTTGGCGGTAGCAACATTCCGTTTATGGGCGCTCGGAAGCACTGTTGAGATACGTTCTACTTTCAATGTGATCACACCCATGTACTCCTTACAAATACTTTAGCAGCTTTGCTATGCAATTACTTAAAGGTAATCTACAGTGAGTATAAAAGAAAATTTTAAAATGTACACCATAATTTTTAATACCCTATTGTCACTGGTTACGAAAGGCCCCCTATTTTTTTTGTTGCTGGTTGCGAAGGGGCCCCAGCTAACAGTTCAAGATTCGGGGCCCCCAAAATGTAGATCCATCACTGGGTCAGGATAACCTTATGGAATCATGGTTGTTCACAAAGAATGTTGTCCTCAAAGAATTCTTACAATACCTACCAAAAATATATTTGTATAATTTATCCATACATAAATAATCCTGTCATTTTTTATAGATACTATGCTAGTCATGGGTAATAAATATTAAATGAAAACCCAAATTGACTATGTAAAATAATAAAACCAAACAGAAATTTTCTCACCTGTTTAAATCCATCTAGAGTTATAGGGACTGCTACATGCTTCTGATGACAATCGTCCAACAGATTACAATTCTTTTTCTATTCAAAGGTTTTTGATGACATTGTCATAAGGGATGCATAGAGACCATATGCTTTTCAAAGTCAACTAATTTAAGCAACATTTTTATATTCTGCACATTTAAGATCAAGTTTTAAACTGAAGACAATGAGATGAGAAAGAGAGAAAAAAAAATGACTATTTTAGTAACCAGTTCCAGACAATTAGATGACACACCAACAAATGAATTCTCTTTAACCGGTCATATTCCTAACAAACTGACTTGGGAATTAAATGCAATTATATATACATAAATAATTATATGTAGCAGAGTTGTTTTTTTTTTTAATTAGTCAGACTTAATTTTATGGAATATAGAGCAATGTCAACACTGCTTTTTCACAGTAAAGTGTGGGACCTTTCATGATTCATGCCACACTGTGTGCACGCGCGCTCTCTCTCTCCTTTAGTGAATGCATTGGAATGAATGTAGTGTTCAAAGAGAGAACAGACCCTTGACCCCCGCCCCCCCTCCGTGAAGTGATTCCTTGTCTCACTTACTCCTCCTCAGTGTTGCCAACTCAAAAAATAATTTCCATGCTAGTTTGACTGCCAAAAAGCACTGTTATTTTAAATAGCCAAAAATGGCCAAAAACAGCCAAAAAGACACTAAAAATGGTCAAAAATATCCAGAAAATGGCAAAAAAAAACGGTCAAAATGTTTAAGCGCGATCATGCTAATTTAGTGCTTTTTTGCATTGCCAAGACAAGAAACGTGCTGAATCTTGTGCGAAACGTGCTAAATCGGCAACACGCTGCTCCTCCTTCAACCACTTGATAGACAATCAGCAGTTGCCAAATTGATCCAACTTTGATAGTTTTAAGCAAAGATCAATTTGAAATTAGTATTTAGTCACCAACAGTTTCAAAACTGGTGTAAAAGTTGAGAGTAAGAAAGTAACTACTGAAAAATTTAAACAGCAAATAAAACACACATTTGAATAAATAAAAAGAAAGAAACTATGCAAATATTACACTTCATCCAATACTATGATTAGGGAGGGAGGGAGAGATGTCTACAGATGCTGCCATTCTACGGCCGAAGAAAATGTCACTTAAGCTACGAAAGCCACTGGTTCCAGAAGCTCAAATCTAACCATATTACTTTCAGTCTTAATGCACGGCACTGCATCTTTACTGTTTGTGTGATATGAAAGATAAATCAGTAATAATATCATCTTGAATTTATTTTTAGATGAAGCATTATCAATTACTATTAATTTATTGATTAATATTTCTTTCATCTGAATTTCTGATTGATTGATTGTTTAACGGCACATCGACCCTTGGTGGGTCATTTAGTGCCGATTTTAATAGGAGGGTGGGTGGATCCCATGTCCCCGTGACTAGCAACTTGAGGGGGGAGAATCCCAAATCCCTGTCACTGAGACAAATGCCACGAGGACTGAGATAAGGGTGGAGATCCCAAAAGTTTCTCAGGACGAATCTTGAGCACGCTAATGGTGATCGCCTCCCAACCAGCTGGCCAAGATATCCTGTGCAACTTCTCCCAGGATGATACCTGAGCATGCCACAAGGACCCCGAAGGGCCATGGTTCTCTGAACTTAGAGGCCATGGCGGTTTTGAAGAACAGATACTACACTTTGATCTTAGCCAAAAGGCTGCAAAGCTTTATTTATTTACCTCCCCATGAGGGCAAATTTCGACATGAAGTCTTTTTTAATGTGGGGTTCGGCCTGCACGCGAATGCAGAGGGGTGGGGATCCCCTGTCCCCGTGCCTAGAGATCTAGGGGGGAGAATCCCAGATCCCAGTCACTAAGACAAATGACACGAGGACCGGGATGTGTCCACTAGCTCCTCAGGACGGATCCCGAATGTGCCTCTCTACCAGCTAGCCAAGATATCCTGTGTAACTTCTCCCAGGTATCCAAAGATACCCGAGCATGCCACGAGGACCCCCGAAGGGCCGTGTTTCTCCGAACTTTGAGTCCATGGTGGTCTCGAAGCGCAGATACTAAACTTCGCTCTTAGCGCGTTATCAGCTGCAGCCAAGATATCCTGCCCAACTTCTCCCAGCCGAGCTTCGAGGCCATGGCAGTTTCGAAGAACAGATACTACACTTTGATCTTGGCCAAAAGGCCGAGAAGCGATCCTGAATTTCTGAAAGTAAGATAAAAGAAATACTAGTCAAAAGAATTAATAACTGACAACATTTCATCTAATAATAAATTAAAGATTATTTAGCAGAGTACACCAGCTGGGACGATCCCTGTATTATTACTGAAATACTAAAGAGACACACAGAAATCTATTACCAAAAGATAGACAAACAAACCGAGCAAATAAATGATGCAAAATAAAGACCAGATAAATCATATATAAGGTGTCATCTGCTCATATTTGAGTAATCACTTAGCCGATAAACTTTCAAATTTACTGTTGTAGAGAAGAGACAATTGGAAGACAAACAGAATGATTTGATGATGGATCTAATTTTCTTGAAGCTTCCAAAGGTCAGAGGTTGGGTGATTGTTTGAGGCTCTAGTTAAGGTTGTAATAGTCTGTCAAATTTTGGTTTGAGTAGGAAATGTTACCAAATCACCAAGCGTAGGAGAACAAAGTTCAGCAGGGTCAGACAGTAGTGAATTATCAATAAAGAGATGCCAAGTATATTCATATAAATTTATACATATTAATTTGTTGATTAGAAATTGTGTAGCAACACAATAAAAATTGTAAAGTGTGTAGCGTCAGATCCTTCTCTCCTTGAAAATGGCAAATCATGCAGCATCGGATCCTCCTCCCTTTGGTTATAAAGCAATCCAATGTTAGCCGTTCAAATTTTTTCTATTAAACATTACTTGTGTTGTTCAATACAGCTCTCACTCTTAGCAGTAATAGTCTTCAATAGTCTGCGATTGAAAGATGTTTTCTGGATAAAAGTTTTCAATCTTTGGGTCATTCATTGCTATTTTCTCAGCTCGTTGCATGTTTCTATATGATCTTCCTGAATGTGTAGCAATAATTACATTACAAAAATAAAATTAACCATCTAGTCATGATATGCTTTTTTTATGACTATCAATGCAATAAAAGAATTTTCCATCTATTTGACAGCTCTTCCCAAATCTTTGTTCTTAATCATATTATTGTAATCTGTAGCATGCCCATAAGAGAATAGCCCTAAAGTTACTTGGAAGTAAATGCTAGAAATGCCAATCATTTAACATAGAATTTTACATAAACATGTACGTTTAAAGCAGACCATGTAGTAAAATATATACATTCTATTCATATTATATCATATTATTATCTAGATAAATATTTTAAAATGGAGTATATAAAAGTGGTGACAACCATATTCACTTTTCTGATTTTTCCTATTTTCTTTTACCAGTCTAACAAAAAAGTAGAACAGATCTGAAAACTTTTCCTCTACAAGTCTAGGAAAAAAGGAAGACAGATCTGAAAACATTTTCTTTTACAAGTCTAGAAAGAAATGTAGCACGGATCTGGAAACCTTTTCTTCTACAAGTCTAGCAAAAAAGGAGGACAGATCTGGAAACCTTTTCTTCTACAAGTCTAGAAAGAAATGTAGCACGGATCTGGAATCCTTTTCTTCTACAAGTCTAGCAAAAAAGGAGGACAAATCTGAAAACCTTTTTTTCTACAAGTCTAGCAAAAATAGAGTACGGATCTGAAAATCTTTAAGTATAAAAAATAAATAATTTCTTTTATTTATAAGGACTTTCTGGGTATTATAACTAGTAACTGAGAAATGTTTAACATAAGATTATAGTGTACCGTGTACATTTTCACCTTTAGTAAAACATTAAATAGAAATTACTATTGACCCACATACACCCAAGAACGCATTTGCACAAATGTGTTTTGATGTCAATGATTACGTAAAAGCTTATCTTGTTCTTGAAAAATGCAATAGTTTCAACAGTTCTTTCATCATCAGCCAAGATTTATTGATGAAAAGATAATAGCTTAGTGTAACATTACAGCACAAGGTAATGCGAGAACAGCATAGAAGACATTGTTCACCAGAGATAAGGTCATTATCATGTCACCCTATCACGTAACATTGTTTGTTTTTTGCACCTATGAAATGGCAAGAATTCATACTTGCAATTGTTTTCCTTTGTTGACATGCTTTGTCTTACCAGAATAATGTTTTATTCTTATATCCTGTTAATTTTATAATACATTATTATTAATTTTTTTCCATCTTATTTCTCTTGCTTTTACACTTAGTAGTCTTAAGCTATCTGAATTGCTTAGATGAAGCATTGTCAAATATTATCGATTTTTGACTAGTATTTCTTTCATCTTATTTCTGTTGCTTTTTATCGCAACTCTCACATTGTTATTCTACTAATAATCCACATATATAAAATGTGTGTGTGTAACACTTTTCAATGAGCTCACAGATAGTACACTCTGATCCTAGGCTGAGCAAACAGATACTCTTATCCTAGGCCAGTGGTTCCCAACCTGGAAGGCTATTAGGTCAAAATAGAAGTCCAGTCTAGAGATAGGGTTTTCTGCACTTCTATCTATCAAGTCGAAGGCTCAAAATAAGCTCCAAGTTGAGAATGATTTGAGATGTGCTCTCTCACAAAGATACCCACAAATTGAAGAACTGGCAGCAAAAAAAACAAGAACAGAGATCACATTGATGTGTATATCAGTTACGATAGCAGAATTCTTATTTTCTTTTTTAATAATTTGGAATTTCAAATGATGCTTTCTAATTATTTTTGCTTGCTTTCTTTGAGTAACAAATACAAAGCAGCAGCTGTACAATTATAAAATTAAACTTATTCTTATTATAAAGCTGTCTAATTATACATAAAATAAAGTTATTATTTGAAATTATTCTTTGTTGCAACTTAATAAATGGAAAGGGAGGGGGAATACTAGTAATCTTATTGACAAAAGTGGGGAATGACTAGAAAAGGTTGGGAACCAATGTCCTTGGCAGAAGTGTCAGGGGGTGACACTTTGATCCGAGGCTGAGCACACATATACTCTTATCCTCCCCGATCCATACATAAATAATCCCATCATTTTTTTACGGTAGTATACTAGTTAATAATAATGTCAGTGCTTCATCTAAGAAAATCAAAGATAAATACATTCTTTAAGAAAACCTGTGTGAAACACATCTATAAAGAGTAGTGATTGGAGAGAAATAGTGGATTCCTCACTCTAGTCTCTCTCTCTATTATTGTGCCTAAACATTTACTATATTTCATGACATACAATATGGAACCCGTCCAAGTCCGGATTATACTATAAGGCTGAGTAGGCTTAAGCCTAGGGGCCCATAAAAATTCTGGGATATTCATATTTTTCTTAATTTTATTTTTGACAGGACTATAGCCGGATTAGCCTATACACAAACTACGGTACAGGGTAGGGCCCAAAAATAAATAGCAATTTAGAAATGTATCACTACTACTACAGGGAAAATGAATTAAGCAATAAAACTATCAAAATAAGAACATTCCCTGATGTGAAGTCTGAGCCTTCACTATAATTGTTAAGATATTGTTAATAATATCTTAAAACTTAATAAAAATGCCCTAACAAACATCTCTTTAAAAAAATTAAATGAATATATTACACATTAGCACATAACAATCCACTTTATTCACCCGATTGACAGATCGCATTAGTCATTTAAAATTATACACAAAACGGGGGTGGGGGGGTGATTCAAGATGGGGGCACCCATATTATTAATAGCCCAGGAGCCCTGAACCCACCTTCACTAAATTTTACTCGAAAAATATCCCCCCTGTGCATTATATCCTGGGAATTATGGTCTGGGAAAAGAGAATGAGGCTGTAAAGGACATTTTCATTTAGATTTCTTTTATTCCACATGATGTCATGGCTTATTAGTGGGAAAACACACGAGACATATTTTGCCAGTCTTCCCGACTTATCCACAAATTTCAAATACCAGATTTGACCTTAAATTCAACTCATCAACACCTTTAAAGTGGAACTGTTTGGTAACTTGAAAAGTCCCACATAATCACTAGCAGTGTCAGCCCACACCCAGAGTCTCATAGGAAGTTCTTGTCATCCAATATCACTCCCTCCCCAAATCACCCTGTCTATCCCTTCTGTTGCCTCCATATGCTGACATGGCCAACTAAGCAAATATTCTGGTGAATTTTAAATTACCAAATGTGTATGTCTGAGTGTGTGTGTGTGTGCGCCTGCTTTGTGCCGGTCTGCATAATTGGTTTATCAAGATTATTAGTGTAATAAGTGACAATGAATTGCCAATACAAAATGTCCAGTTCCCCAACGACTCCAGACAGTTGACACTTTTGCAAGAGTGCAGCGTGAATGTCAAGAGGAACCATTGTGATATTTCCAACCCAGGCACAAACTCACATTCTGTAGAGCATCTTTAGTCATAAACAGCCATAGAAGAAGGCTTCTCACTTTTTGGACTGAGTGGTTCTCACACGAGTGGGAATATTCTAGCCTGTTTCAATCGAAGAGAAACTGTGTTGTTTGATAAGTTCAGGAATCACTTACAATATAATATTTCTTTTCTTAAAAAAAAAAAAAGAAGAAAATTCTCTAAATAGATCCCCTGATAAGTTTGAAATCTGAGAAGAGCAATGCTCGCCAAGGTTTGATAAAATAAATATCCAATCTGTGAAATGGATGTTTATGCTTAACTCTTTGAGAAAAAAAAACTAAAAAGGGAAGTTATAGAATTTGTCTAATTCTGAAAACAAGGTTCCAATTTTAGGTTCCGTGTTTAACTCGCAATGGTTTTGATATGGTTGACTTCATTACAAATGCTTTAACAAGGTAATAACCATTTAGTTATCATGCTCAGTAGAACCTGCACTGGGTTTTACATACTTTTATAATTGAGAGGCAGGTTAAATCTATAATTTTATGCTGTTCAATAAAAATCTGTGTATGAATATATAAGACCATCTCATACAGTATTGCCCATAAATAAGTACACCCCTACCACTATTTTATAGAAATTTAATTGTCTTCTAAACCGAATATTATTAGGATTTTGTTATTTCTAGTGGAACATTATACAATCAAAATGGATATTATCAGGTATTATTTATGACGAAACTCTACAGCATTGAAACTCTGTTGCCAAAAATATGAATATGTTGCCATCCAAAGATAAGTACACCATTACAAAAAAATATGTTTGGCAACAGAGTTTCAATGCTGGAGAGTTTGGTCATAAATAATACCCGAGAATAACTGTTTTGATTGTGTAATGTTCCACTGGAAATAATAAAATCCAGCTATGTTTGGTTTAGAACAACATTAACTTTCTATTAAAAAGTGTTAGGGGTGTACTTATTTATGGGCGATACTGTAGCTAATGTAACAATTTACAGTCAGAAAAAATGTCAAAAATTCATGTTTAATTAGAATTTATTCATTAACATAGGCTCCATCATTATCAATAACCTCCTACCAACAATTCACTAGTTTGATAGTACCGTTTTTGTAAAAGCCTGGAAAAGAATGTGGAAAGAGTAGTTTCTACCTCTTCGTGTGTTTTAAGAACTAGTTCATCAAGATGGTTGAACTCTAGAATTGGTGGTAATCAGATGGTACAAGATCAGAAGAATAAATAAGGAGGGTGGAATTTTTTCCAGATGAGGTCTTCAATCTTTCCAGATGTGATCTTTGCTGTATCGGGTCATGCATTATGATGATGGAAAACCTTTGCAATTTATCAAACTGGGCCTCTTTTCCTTCAAAGCAGTTCAAATGCTCTAAGTACTGACAACAGATCCATCCGCAGTACTAGTAGCATTGACTGGTAACAACTCAAAGTGGATCATACCAATACAATCCCACCAAACACTTACCAAGACTTTCCTTGAATGGAGCTCCATTTTAGGTTGTGCCTGTTCACTTTCAAGCCATTGTCTGCATCGCTTTATATTCTTGTAAAATATCCATTTAAAAAAATCAAAAAAATCCCCAGTCACTAATCTGTCCAAAAAGGGTGAGATATGTTTATGAGGGGGCAGAGAAGTGCAAATGTTCACTCTTGCTTTGCAGTTGGCTTCTATCAAATCATGGGGAATCCGTTTTTCAAGTTTAGGCACCTTTCCAAGTTGTTGCAGATGATGGTGAACCGTTGAATGGCTTGAATTCAGTTTTTGAGCTAATTCTTCAACCGTAACTACTATTTCTATCGAGTTCAGACAAAAGCTGGTCATCGTTAAACTCAACAGGATGACCAATTCGTGACACATCTCTGAAGCTGAAGTCACTTCTTTCTTAACATATAGTGAAAAATACGTTTTTTTTACAGCGGCTGTCTTAACTTTCAACTCAGTTCAAAGGTTAAGTGGGTATTGAGTTAGCTTTCTTACCCATATGTGATGAAAGCCGGCTTAAATTTACGAATATCACATGGGACAGTTGAAGTATGGATGACTAAAAATGATAAAACACCCACAGTGACAAAAGTATATTCTCAACATTAAAAGACTGTCATATGATGGGAAACACTCTAGTAGTATTAATAAATGGCAGGTCACACTCAATACCTTTACATGCAAAAGCGTTTCTGCAGATACTGTAAGGATACTGAAATAGGACAAACAAGTGTATCACTGATACACTTGTTTGCCCTGTAAAAATTTATTGGAGTACCTAGTATCAGTCGTTCTTCTTAGTCTTAAGGCCTAATATATTTTCAAGCCACAGAGTACTACCATACAAGACTCAATCAGTAGTCATAGTCTGAGCTTAGCTTAGTCTGACACAAGGTCACAATAGTGGGAGCACCCAGTTAGAATCAAACCCATGACATTATTGAATAGTCTAAGAGACCAGTTTGCTAACCATTGCTCTACAGCAAGCAGCTATTCAAAGTCTAATATAAACATCTGTAATAACAGCTTCCATGGTTAGTCAAGTTTATAAATTAGCTGTCTGTCTTTGGCTGTCAGATCTGCTATTAATAGAGAGACGGTTCCTTCCAAATAAGATATAGTGCAATGCAATATTAATACGCAAACACTTTCCAAGCTATAAAATATAATGAAATATATGGACTGCGCCTACATAAGAGATAGTTATAGGTAATATGTCAGTTTTGTACATCTTTATGTGATTGCTAGATTTTTCTTCATAAATCAATGCTAAAGAGAATGAATTACTTCAGGTTTGTCGGGGAGAGTATTTGGATCTGAGAAAGAATAAGGTAAAAGACAATGATATTTTCTATAGTTTTGAGAAGGGTCATAAATATTCAAATGGTTCTTCGAACGATTGAACTTCTTGTTATTTGTGTTGTAAACATGTTTCGGCCGATCCATTCTTCGGCCTTCTTCAGGTGTAAGAAACACCCGGGCCATGCGCTTTAAGGGCTACCCACCTTTAAACATAATTTCTGTTTAACCCCTCACACTCGGATTTTACACCTGAAGAAGGCCGAAGAATGGATCGGCCGAAACGTTGTGTTTACAACACAAATAACAAGAAGGAGTTCAATCGTCCGAAGAACCATTTGAATAGTAAAAGCCAATGTTTGGTTTAAAATACCATATTTTGAGGGTCCAAGAACCAAGAGATGGGAAACCGATTTACTTGAATCTCAACTTTTTGGTTTTTAAATAAAGGAGAACTTTCGACCTTGACTTGAAGAACTTAAAATAAGATATGAGGGTGGATCAATAAGTCGATAGCCCGACATAGTTATTAGTTGAATTTTGATCTAATATTTGCACTAACATTCAAACTATGCTATTACTCTCCAGCAGTGAATTAAGTGCATTGATAAGGGAGTAGAATTTTTTTTCGATATTTGCTGTGTAAATTATAAATGCTTTTTTTCATCATTATATGTACCATATATTTTGGCGGATAAGACGACACTTGAACATCCCAAAATGGGGTAGTCTTATAGGCCAGATACAAAAACAGAACTAAAACCATGAAATACAGACCAAAATTAAGGTCTTGTCTTATCTGAAGGTCACCTTAACCGCTGAAATATATATATATAAATAAATAAATAAATAAACAAACAAACATGATATTTCTTTATTGATCCACAAGCTGTACAACTGGTTTCACTCTCTGGATTATTCCAGAGAGTGAAACCAGTTGTACAGCTTGTTGTGGTGTTGTGTGTGTGTGTGTGTGTGTGTGTGAGAAATCAAATAATGGATAATTTTATATCTGACAGAATATGATAATTATAAAGACATGCAATTAGTTGGGAACCTATATTTGCTCAGCGCCGGTGTGAACAACTGCTAAACAAGCGGCCTAAATCGTGTATATAAAGAAACGAGCGCTGTGCGGGGATCGAACCTGCGTCCACCTTGGAAGCAGTGTTGCCAACTCAAAAAATATTTTTGCACAATTTGACTGCCAAAAAAGCGCTAAATTTTTAAAAATTACCAAAAATGGCCAAAAACACATTAAAAATAGCAAAAATGTTTTAGTCGAAAACGCACTAATTTGGCCCTTTTTGCACTGCTAAATCTAGCGCGAAACACATGCTAAATTGGCAACATTGCTTGGAAGCAACAGTATATGCAGGTTTTGCTCTCTCTATATATATATACACACACAACTCTAAGGTCCTTAACAATTATAATATTAAAAGAAAGTAAATAAACAGAGAGAAAGGATAAAATCTCTTCATCAAATGCTTCTTACAAAAGATCTACAAAATTCTCATTTCAGTCATTTAGATACACACAGGCATTTTTTATGTGTGAGGAACAGATATGACAAGATTAGGCACAAAATGTCAAGAGAACAAAAAAAATTGAATGAATATCAATTGAGATCAAAAGTATGAAATCAATACTTATTACCTCATTAATAAGTGTTTGTCTATTTTGTTATGATATACTGTCATGAAAGGTCTGTGTGGAAGTGGAAGTGACTCCAGTCACCTTAAGAAATATGCATCCCAAAAACTGGATGTTGAACACAGAAGTGTGGGCATTCAAAACACAAAGCTCAGAGCCAAGATGAGGAAGCTCAGAAGACGGAGAAACTCGGAAGTCGGAACAGAGAGGCAGACCGCCTAGGGCTGGGAAGGCACAAGGCCGGGTTCCCCTGTTGGGAATGGTCTCAGGCACCCCTTATCTCTCTTCCACACTTCATTCTCCAGCCAACAAACTGTAAGTTAAGAAATAAAAATATGTCTCATATTTTTACAAACAACTTTCGAGTCCTTCCTCAAGTGAGCAACCCACGACAAGACAACCCATAGCAGCAGAACAGTGTAAAAGGGTATAACAGCAGTTTGTCCACATAATATCTCCAAAAGTTTTCAATGACATTTTGTGGAAAGTGGGCTAAGGGAGAATTGATTATATTTTAAGGCAGATCCAGGAATTTATTTTTTTGTATCGAGAGATATTTTTTCATATATCAAGACAGTAGTTTGAAATATGGAAAATCTGGATCATAGCTATATATGGACTGGTTTTCATTCAGGTTTTTAGTAACAATGGCATTGGCAGAGATATGACCTCTCTGAGTGCTTTCTAGTTTATCATGTTACATGATCTCCCTCCCCTTGCCGTCTTATGTATACATCACTTTATTCCGATTTCTTCTCAGATTATACATACAGAGATTACATTGCAGAAATAAAAAATACTGTAATGGATTCAGTGAGTGTTAATAGAATTCAAAACAAATGCCACACATACACATGTTTGTGCGGCGGGGGGAGAGGGCTATTTGAAAACGGCCTCCTGGGCAGGACTCCAGACTAACTTTTTTATTACTGTCCCGAAAATCAATTTTAACCGTCCCGAAGGAAATGAAAACGGTTCCAAAATCAAAATGTTGTTTATTTACTTTGTTATCATCATCTATAGTTGTATAATAAAAACACCATTAAAATTCTTTTTTTTAAAAATCACATCCTGGGGAAGATATTTGTTCGTCCCAAACACTTTTTTTTACTGTCCTCGGGATGACATTAATTTTGAGCCCTGCTACCAGGCCCCTAGAATATGCCAACTGCATCCCCTGCAGGGGGTAAGAGCAGCCCAAACAGGGGACTGGTCCTGTCAGCTGGGGACTAGAACACGCTGACTGCATACCCTGCAGAGGGGTAAGACCCCCCCCCCCAACAGGGGCCACCTGTTTTTTCACCAAAGTCGCAAGACTATTTTTTTTTTTTTTAAATAATAATCTTTCACCAAAGTCGCAAAACTATTATTTAAAAAAATTTTAAACTGATTTTGGCATTAAATGACCCATCAAGGGTTGATATACCACTAAACAAATCAATGAATTAATCAAGGTGCCAAGCACCCAGAGCCCCAAAATCTCTAGTTATGTCACTGTTTATAGGTAGGATTAGAATAGCAGCAATAAGAGAAGTAAAACATTTTAAACCTGACAATATACCAAAAGCAAATAAAAGTTACATGGGGCTAGTAGCAACCTCGATTTTAATAAATAAATGAATCACAGTTTACAATATTCAGAAAATGAGAGCCTGTTTATCCAAAGATTAGAGGTGGCCTTGTTCCATACGAAGCTAAGCAAATGTCCTATGTAAAGATTAGAAGTTTGTTAATCAAAACATAAGCATTAGAAATTTCAACGTACCGTAATCATCTTATTCTGCAAGTTGCTCTTTCCAAAATTATTATAAATCAAAATAGAAACAAAAAGTGGGTGTCAGTTTTATGCTCATCATTAGTTATGGTCATTTTGTAGCACGGCTAATTTTAGACCTACCTAACTGCTTTGTTGGTATTCATCTCATTCTGCAGCAGCTGTATGTTTGTAGCACTAGAGTTAGTATAGTGTGTATTTGCTTGGCATAGAGAGGTCATTGCTCAAATAATTTTTAAATGCATTAACTGTAGTGGTATTTACTGTATTTGTATGAAGACTATTCCAAGTGTTGATACATCTGGATGTTAGAAATCTGTTACGGATACCTTGATAGCGTTGCAGTTGTTACTTAAATTTATGACCTCTTGTGTTTTGACCAAGGGTGGGTGTTAATATGGATATGTTATATTTACAGATTGATCGATTAATTGATTGATTTGTTTAGCGGCATATCAACCCTTGATGGATCATTTAATGCCGAAATCAGTTTAAAATTTTTTAAAATAGAGTCTTGCGACTTTGGTGAAAGGTTCTTTTTTTTTTTAAAACTAGTCTTGCGACTTTGGTGAAAGAAAAGGTGGCCCCTGGTGGGTGGTCCACCCCTCTGCAGGGGATGCCGTCGGCATATTCTAGGCCCCAGCCGACATGGCCATTTACAGATTGAGCCGTGGGTTTTAGTGTCAAGACTTATCATGTTGTAAGAAAGTTTAAAGACAAATAAGAGATCAGTGCAAGGTCGCCAGTAAAGTGTAGGTAAATTGGGATGTTCGAAGTCTATCTGTATAGGTTAGAGATGAGAATCCAGGAACAAGGCGTGTTGCATGTCTCTGGACTTTTTCTAGATTTTGGATATCTATCATCAATGTTGGATTGCAGACTGGAGATGCATATTCTTGTGTTTTGACTAAGTGAGGGTATATAATACTAAGATAATAAACAAACTAGTCTTTATGATCAAGTTACAAGACATTTCATAAAATACTAAAGAGATTTCTGAATCCCATCCATTCTTTGCCGGAGGACCCTTATATTAAATAATGATCCATCTCCCAATTGCACTAATGGGTAGAGCCAGGATATGTCCTAACAACAGCAGCAAAATCCGGTTGGACTGGGCTATTAATGCACATTAGTGTGGGGTCTCCATATTAAACCAACCTTTTTGCTGTTGTGGGGAAGGTATATAAATACCATGAAGCACCAAGGCATATAAATACCATGAAGCACCAAGAAATAATGTTTTGGTTGATTCCAACAAAATGATACACAACAATTAATAGAAACACTGCGGATTTCATTCAAGAATGAGTTTATCGTCAGAATGACTTACATATTTAAGACCTTCACTCATGATTAAAAAAATTTTTTAAAAAATGATATGAAAATAAGTAATATACTGACCGTTTATTACAATGACATGAATATACAGGCAAAGATTTTGACGGTTCAAGTGTGGTTCAGGTCAAAGAATTGCATGAACTAAGACTAGAAAGTGATAATATATCCATGACGTACTTTTTCACTGGCTGTCAAGTGCAAAAATTCACGATCAACAAAATGTTTAGTTTTATATTTCAAAGAAGAAACTTTTAGAAATATAACAGATGATAAAGATCTGTCGACAAGGCAAAGAAATAAAGACCTATTTGTGACGTTACTCCGTGTCTAATGTTACATCAACAAGATACTTGACCAGGGCTCCAGACTAACTTTTTTTCACAACCGTCTCGAAAAACAATTTTAATCACCATCCTGAATGAAATGTAAACCGTCCCAAAATCAAAATGTTGGTTCTCTACTTTGTTAGTTGTTAGTACCGGGATCTACCAAAAGATCGCCCAGGGTGGTAACACAGGAAAACAGCCAAATTTGGGTGGGAAAAAAAGTGGATCAAATAATAGCCCAGGGCCATTATTCAAAGGCCATCACAACTGCTAAATTGAGCATAATAAAACAACACGTTTTTATTCACTTTGCTATCAATTGGCAACTCGTTTTAATTGTATTTGATACTTCTGTAACGGACTCGTACGTATTTTGCACTCACGCATACAAGTGGAATCCACTTGACTCAATTTCCTTTGGAACAATCCAGAATTTTATTCCGAGAAAATGGGTTATCTCGTCTTTCAGATAGCCAGTTTTCAGGACATGAGAAATCCTGTACTCGACTCGAATTTAATATACTTTGCAGACGGCAGGTCTAGCAAAATCATGTTCCTTGTCACCTCACATTTCCATCTTGGACTCTTGATGATATAGTCCAACACACTTCAATTTTGACCAGTCACACTCCACCACTCACCTCTTACTATAAGAAGACCCAGAAATTCTTCATCTTTGTTCAGTCAATATATATTTAATAAAAGTGGAGCTACTTAGTTTACTATTTAGACTTACTTTCATCTTAATTAGCTCTTCATTAACACTTCTTTGTGTTTTCTTTTTAAGTTGCTACTAGAGCCATACATACATATATATATACACACACACACACACACCAAATACAGTCTATATATTATGTAGACTGTATTTAGTACCTGCAAACACAAAAAATAATTTAATTTTTCTTATAAATAAACAATATAACTTGTTTGTGTTAAAACTCATTCAGCAACAGTGAAGAAGCTTTAAGCGAATTAATTTCTTTGAAGCAACTTTTTGTTTATACAACGAATTGACAGATATTTCGGACTTGATGTCTTAATTATTATATGCGTATTCAAGTTGTCCATTTTTTTATACTAAAGTGCACTAAAACATAGATGCTTTAAAATTTTCATCTATAAAAACGTGACCCCCAAATAAATGCCCACCTAAAATAACCGACCATGGGCGATCTACCAGGTGCGCAATCTTACAGTAGATCCCAGTAGCATTTTAAAAACACCATAAGTATACAGGCAAAAGACGAATTTCAATTTAGTCCAATATTAGCTCTAGCCGTTTTGTCACTTCCAAAACATAAAAAATCATCACATGTTGAAGAAATCATTCTCCAACCTTCCTTGGGCGAATGGGTTATCTGGTGCTTATCTAGGGTTATTTATATTCTCACCTGAGGGTCTAACAGTGGACTGATTGAAATGTGACTTTTTTTTGTTTTTAAAGTCACAAAAAGAAAGGAGGACAGTTCAAAAAGGTCACTTAATATTAACCTCTCATCTGAAAATTTTCAGCAAAAACTTACTTTCTGCAAATGCCAATTATTATAGCAAAGAACTAAATAAAATGATTTTGTTTTGATTATCACTACAGTATAAATATATCACCTTTAAGCTTAACTTCAATGTCTTGGCTAAATGCCCAACTTGTAATGATCCCTCTGTTTTATCTGCTTTGTAATAGACAGAGATGGATTAACATGATACAAGGCTCATAATTTTGCTAAGAGTGTCATAAAACTGCTGCCATTGTTTCAGCACCATTTTATTTTTCGTTTGCAAGCCCGACTTTTTCGTTTTTCTTTTTGAAAGACCCTTTTTTGTCACGTTTTGAAAAAAAAAAAAACACAGCTAAGACTTACTAATTTGCTGCTTCATCAATTTCTGCCTGTTGTGACCACTCACTGTGTAATTGTCCATTTTCTCAATTCCGGACTCGCCGTGGCTGGGTTTCCCATTCTGGTACCAAATCCTGGTGTTTGTAGAAGGGCAATCTTGCCGGATATGACCAAGGCCTCCGCATTTGTACCAAGCTCTATTTCGACTCTCTTGCCGCATAGAAGCATTTTACCACAGCACAACAATGACGGGCCAACTTCATTGCACTTGTAGCAACAGACTTGTCTAGAGAAGCAATCGTGAGACAAATGACCTACACAGTGGCTTTTGTAACAGCTACCAGAGTGGTCTACCTGCCCTATATTTTTGGGGCTACTAACTATCCCACTTTTGCATTCAAAGTTGACATCTTAAATCACGAAATACAACATTTTCTGTTTCCCTGTGCAATTTCAGGTGGACGTCCTAGTCCTTTTTTTAAAGAAAAATGTGATACTCTATCCGAGCAAATTCTCTTAT
>VCCN01002840.1:4477870-4498305 GCA_006491835.1 Architeuthis dux | reverse complement strand
CTTTTAGTAATAGTTGAAGTTTTTCTTTTTTTCAATACGTACCTCAAAAGATACATGGATGTATTCACTCATAATTTCAAAACTCACTTCTATAGCCCTAATTTGTATTATATATCTGTTGTGAGTATTCATATCATGTTAAAAATCAAAAAGGTTTTTTAGGTAGTACAAGTTATAATCTTGTATAGACAGGCTTTCTGCATACCTCAAAATACAAAACAGCACATTTTTTTGCTTCCTGTTTATCATTGAATTATTATGAATTAGTGGGTTCTGTGCAGATTTTGTTTAAAGTAGCAAGGATGAGATATTTACCTCTTATAAAATACTAAACTTGTGAACTTAAATCCATGTTCACAAATTTTAGAAGCTGTTATGTGAAAAATTGTGTTATCACACACAAAACCCCCCCCCAAAAAACAAAAAACATTCACCATTCCCACACACCCCAGTTGCAACAGAATATGAAGAAATGCAATCCCACAATAATTGAAACGTACATGCATCTACACACCTTATATGTGGATATCCTCTTTGAAATTCACCAACTCCTTTGTTAAATGTATTGAAATTTGTCCTATCTGAAGCTGACAAAAAGATCTCACACACTGAACAAAAAAAAACTTTGTAATGTCAATGAAAATGCTTGCAGTAATTTTTTCAAATATCTCTCAGCTGTCGTGGATAAATCTTTAATTGACAACATATGATCATGGATATTGGTTAAGACAGATATCTGCTATCTTGTGGACACATCAATAACAACTCATTTTATCAATAAATATCAGCTCTTATATTACACATAAAAGGTGTCAGATGTGTGCCCTTACCTAGAATATCTGACTAATTATTGATGTAATAAAGAGAAGAAAAAAAGAAAGAAATATTGACCGATTAGTCACAGCAAAAAAGTCACGTTTCAGATTTATTTTTTAGTTTGTCTTTCTACTTATTGGCTGGGCAAAAGAAAACGCATATTAATAATATAGTATTGCAAATTTTACAAGAATATAAATAGAATGACCAAAGTGAAGCGGCTACAGAGTAAAAGACTTTTACAAAGACTTTTACAAAGACTTTTGGGGGTGGGGTAACAGTGTCCCCTAACTATCTAGCCCTGTCGGCTGGGACCTAGAATACGCCGACTACATCCACTGCAGAGGGGTAAGACACACCCACCCACCCCACTAAACAGGGGCCACTTATTTTTTCACCAAAGTCGCAAGACTCAAGTTAAAAAAAAAAAAAATAACGTTTCACCAAATTCCCAAGACTATTTTGGGGGAATTTTAAACTGATTTCAGCATTAAATGACCCATCAAGGATCGATATGCTGCTAAACAAATCAATCAATCTATCTAACTATCTATATACTAATAAAATACTCCATTTGAACAATTCACAGAAGAAAAATTAGCCAGTATATGTCAAAATACTCATTCCATATGGTCTCAAAACCTCCTGAAATTTGTTAAATTTCAAAAAGTTTCATGAATGAGGGGGTTTGAAACAACCTCACTCCAGCCCTGCATTCCCTCCTTTTTTTAGCACTACACCACTGTAGATACCTACTCAGAGGCATGAACTTTTAACTATGTTTATATTGACACAACTTTACCAATCAGACATGGTATAGGCAAGGAGTTTACTGATATGGATAATACAAAGAAAAACACATTTCTTAAAATACCAGCTAAAATATCCATTGGAATATTAAAAACCAAGTCTATGTTTTTCTTAACATTTTTAAATTAAGCCTTTTCACTTTTATTATATTACTAGTTATACTTGATCCAACCATTGCTACTTATCTTATCTTCACAAAACTCGGTCAATACCTATTCTCTTTAACCACTAGAGCAAAGAGTTTATGTAATATCAGAAATAAAGAAAACAAGACTAACTTGAATGCCACACCTTGTGGTGAGAAGCAACAATAGTGGGGTGGAATAAAATTAGTAAAATTGCTCAGTAAGTCTCAGACGACTATTACTACTGGCCTCCCATTATAACGCGGTTTGTTATAGCTTGATTGTGGACCACAAAATATCAACCTAGCTCCAAAATTGTTGAATCTAGCTCCAAAATTGTTGAATTGATTGTGGCTCGGTTATAAAGAGGTGTTGACTTTCTTGGACCACAACACCCGTGTTACAATGGGTGGGGGTGGGGGGCCTGTAATAACTTCTGTCTGAATTTCTGAGATGAAGGATTACCATTGTATACCGATGAACTGTTGTCCTCATCTTGATTGCTTTTCACAACGTTTCAGCCACTGTACCTTCTGGCCTACTTAAGGTACCTGTTGTATTTGGTAATGTATTTCTAACTGTACCTTTTATTCATTCTACGGGGTGTAGACTGTTCACATTTCACTGTCCATGCAGTGTATAATGACTATTACAAGATAGTAAAACAAAGATATCGGGGAGAATCAGTGAGGGAGGGGTGGCAGAAGGACTACAGATTCTTTTTTTTTAATTAAATTTAACTAGTTTTTTTCCATCAACGACTAAAATTAGGATGAAGGGAAAAAAATTTAATGAAAACTTGTATGTTACAATACTTCATCCAATAATAATTGATTTAGAAAAAAGACTAATAGGTCTCATATGTAAAACAACATAAATATAGAAGCTAGGCGTAAACTAGTCTCCCTCTGGCTCATTGCCAGAGGGAGACTAGTTTACGCCTAGCTGCTTTTACCAATCAGTCACAAAGACTTCATGGATTAGCAGAAGCTGATTTACACTT
This sequence comes from Architeuthis dux, assembly GCA_006491835.1. Classification (NCBI taxonomy): domain Eukaryota; kingdom Metazoa; phylum Mollusca; class Cephalopoda; order Oegopsida; family Architeuthidae; genus Architeuthis; species Architeuthis dux. Next base: position 4,495,551 of record VCCN01002840.1, on the reverse strand, counting down.
ATAAACTCACTCCCTACAACCAACTCACTGCGCTATATTTATGTTGTTTTACATATGAGACCTAGTAGTCTTTTTTATGTGAGTTCGATTCTCACTGAAGGCTTACTCTTTATTTCCGATTGCGCTGTTATTCGTTGCCATAGAAACAGTGGCCCGAATTAATAAGTTGTATAAAAACAACTAAAATTAAAATTTAATTTTTAGTCAAATTTAATAAAAAGTGGTGTGTTACAATACTTCATCCAATAATAATAAAGATTGACTACAGATTTGTTCTCTGCTTAATCATCAAGGCTTCTGTAGCCTAAGTGGTTATGGTAACATCCATGAAAGACGGACTCCCAAGGTGTAGGGTGAGACTTCAAGTCTCCTTGGAGGCAAATTCTTTATTCCTGATTTTTGGCTATTTGCTCTATCGGTAGCAGAGTGTATCAAATCAGAGTGTTGTGATGAGAGGCAACAATGGTGGGATGGAATAAAACTAGTAATGAAATAATAATAATACAAGCCTCCCCTGTTATAGCACGGTTCACATTATAACGCGGGTGGGTGGTGAACCACAAAATATTGATCTAGCTCCAGAATAGCTCAATTTTATTGCGGCTTGGTTGTAATGCAGTTGGCTTTCTTGGATCCCAACACCCACGTTAAAACAGGAGACACCTGTAGTGAAAGTTCTACTATATTAAAAAGAACATGAGTGTGTGTTTATAAATACTATCCCATCCTGCAAATTATAGCTATAATCACAACGTTAGCAATTTAAAAATACTTATCTATATTTAAAACCCACCATGCTAATCAGTAAAAGTGTCACATATGCAAAACTTTGTATTACTGTAACCCCCAGGGCATGAGAGAGGGATGCAGATGAGTACAATATCTCTCCTCATGATGACTTGCATAAAACAGAAGGGTTCCACAAACTACTGCATTTTATATACAGAGCGATTCCAAACATAAAAAGATCAATTACCAAGTTTCTGAGCAAACACTTCACTCAGAAATTAGAACCAGACAAAACTTCCTTTACTTACTCCACTCAGAAATTAGAACCACACAAAACTTCTATTTGTAATCAGTACATTGATGCACTAGTAAAATCTTTCCCCTCTGACAATAAAGCTGCCCATTTATACTGATATTTGATGAGTTACACTGTGCTTAATCTGTTCCTAACAATGAACATGGATTGTTTCTATAAACAGGAATTTAAATCGGTGTAAATGATTGGATTATCAGAATGTCAGTATTATTTGTATAAGTTACTGCATATAATTGCTTAATTGATTTTACAGCCACTGATACAGTTAAGTGGAGCATACATTGCATGAACAAAAAACAAGGAAATTAATTCTTTTTAGTCAAAGGATGCATTTCTTTCGGCCGTGTAGAATAAATGTAATTGGTCTATTGGTCTAAGAAAGGGTACAAGTCAGGTTTGGGTCAGAAGATGTATTTTGTGAAGTAAATTATAAATTTTATTTGTTGATTTTTTATGAAACACTTTTCAACTATCTTCCTTATAACAGCATTTTGTCTGATGAACATTTAAAGAAATCTGCAACATTATTCTCTTCACACTCCTGAAAATTGTGTTTTACCCCCCAAAACGGTTGTAGGCTTTAGATATTTCACTGGGGAAGGTTTTAGACTATATTTCCAAAGAGTTCTGTGAATCTGGAAGCAGAAATGGATTTTTTTAAAAATTTTTTTTAAAATATAATGTTCATAATTTTAAAATACCGAAGACTAAAAAGGCTGTCATTTACTACATATTTTATGTAGCGACAATGACCTACTTCCAAATGGTGTGTTTATTTACTTCATTGGCTCTGCTGATAATAACCAGCTGGCAAAATGTACTATTTTCAATAGCAAGAAATTAAAAGTAGGGAAGTCTGTTTTATGCCTTCCACAAGAATAAGCTGGAAACCCGCACTACCAGGCAGGTTTTCAGCTAATAATAATAGTTAAGACAGTCGGAAAAAAAAAAAAAAAATCTTGTTTAAAGATTTATTCCAGGATACAAGCAAGCATAAGCAAAAGAGGCATACAGTTAATGTTGAAGGAGATATAATAAACATTTTTTTTAAAAAACAAAGCAACTTTCAACAACCAGTAAAGATGTCCAAATTTTATTCTCTACCTTATTTATTGAGCTATACAAATAAAAAATTAAAAATAATACACCTTCGTGTCCATTCTCTTAACCACTGAAAGAAGTAATTTCATATTATAAACCCCAAGAAAGAAAGAGTTCAAAAACCTCCCTACACCCACGTCTACTTTTTCTCTACCCTGTTATTATTTTTCAAATTTTATATTTCCTAATCTTTGAAGTGTTAAGTTTTTTTTTTCTACATTTAGAATTCTAAAAATATCCCACACCTTGCAAAATGCCATGACTAACGCTTGAATATATATAAAGTTAATCCAAACTAGCATTCCAAGGGAAATTATGAATCACCACCAGCACTGCTTAATTTATGAGGTAAAAATGGAGCATATATGATGCTCCATTTTACCTCGTAAATTAAGCAGTGCTGGTGTTAAAATTAAGTTACCTACCTTGATGAAAGTTTTAACAGTAAGGTTTGAACCATAAATTCATGATTTAAATAAAACAAGCAATTGTGAATGTGGCTGGACACAAACTAAGGGATCAATTTAAAATAAACTTATATTGCAAATTGAACCCCCGACTAAAAAAACAAAACAAACATTTTCCCCCGACTTGTTGAAGGGAGTGTGTGTACAAAACTTCAAGTTTCTACTATGAACGGTTAGGGCTGGGCGAAGTCCGGATACATAGATAGATACATATAAATGTCAGAACACATGAATAACATAAACCCAGCAACAGTCTTCAAACCGGTCTGCTGTGGGTAGCAATGATTAATAAGATGCTTGCAGGTAATAAAAACTAGGTAAACAAACAACAAGCATGTGGATATTTTTTTATGTATTCTTGAACTAAAACACAAAGAATTTAAAAGTTATAAAATTGGTAATAATGAAAAACAATACTAAAACTAGCCTAGGCTAAAGAAAACATTCTGTATTTGGAATAAAAGATGCTAAAATTGAGTGACATTAATAAACTAAACTAGTCCAAATAGATTACGGTATAAAAATCTTAAAAGTATAAAAGGTCCCCGGTAGAAAACGATTGAAATAGAGAGAGAGAGAGAGAGAGAGAGAAAGAGAGAGAGGCAATTAGTTGTTTATTAGTTAACTCTTGAGATACACAATTGTTTTAATTTTTTTAAAAATTCAAACCATAAAATTCTTAAAAACGTTATATAATTTTCAGTAATTAGGTGCGCAAATGGAATAAAAAATAATAAAATGATAACTTGTATTCTCTATATCCGCAAAGAAAGCGAATCATATAAAAGACAAATTTTAAATTCAAATATTTTCAAGTATTTAGAGATTTATTTATTCTTCAAGAACTCATATTTTGTAGACAATTTATAATCAACAAGGCTTTCATTATAATACAATGGAAGTATAAGGCACAGAAATGCATTTGGTAAAAATATCTACCTATTTTTTGATGAAGTTCAAGTAGTTTCTTTGCATTCTCTTACTCACTTAAGGACATTTCTAGCAAGGCTAATTTTAGACCTACCTAACTGCTTTGTTGGCTTTCATCTCATTCTGCAGCAGCTGTATGTTTGTAGCACCAGAGTTAGTATTGTGTGTATTTGCTTGGCATAGAGAGGTCATTGCTCAAATAATTTTTAGATGCATTGACTGTAGTGGTATTTACTGTATTTGTACTTATTTTAAGACTTAATATTTCACTACTTCAAAGCTGTTAATAGTGTAAATAAATATTTACGTCTCATCAATTTCATCTAAGGTTTCATTAAAAAGTGACTGAACTTATTCAAGTCAGAGAGTCCATTGTTTCAAATGGCGGGTAGGAGATATTTTTATCAAGAAAATTGGTACCTTTGGAGAAGTCCATTGGTACCTTTGGATGAGTCCATTGTTACACACAGAGAAACAACCAGAAAAGTCACTGTTCATTATATAGATAGATCTGCTATTTTCTTTTTTTTTTCAATATTTATTTTAACCTTTTAAAAGTCTTTTGTTCATTATCTTTAAATTCATTTTTTCCCTGTAAGCATTAAAGATATATTGAAAATTTACAAAGCTATTGTTTAATTTTAATTAACAATTTAATAAGTTTATTGTTTTAATGACCAGTGAGATGAGTATGTATGTGTGTGTGATCAAGTCCTTATATGAAATGGAAAAAAATTCATATTCAATATAACAGCACTGACATATTCACCTTGCAAGATGCTAAAATTGATTAACATTAATAAAATAAACTAGTCCAAATAGATCAATGTATAAAATATCTTGGAAGTATAAAGGTCCCCAGCAGAAATCAGTTGAAATAGAGAGAGACTGACAATTAGTTGTTTATTAGGACTGTTAACTCTGAGATACACAATTTCTTTTTTATTCAAACCAAAAATTCTTAATAACATATATTTTCAGTAATTAGGTGCCCAAGAACTTGTATAACAATTTTTATTCTAATCGGTTCAGCAGTTCTAAAGTTCAATATTTTTTGCATGTTGACGTATAGTTATTTACATACAAAATGTAATCAAACAATCGGACCAGCCATAATTTACCATCCTCCATGTACAATCTCTCCACAAACCTACATACAGAATTTCATTGAAATATATTAAGGAATAACAAAGTTATCCAATTGAGAAAAGGGACACAACAATGATGATGATGACAGACACCCATAGCAAATGATAGTCCCCCGTTGGGTTTTTTACACTGGGGCCAATAATGATAATTATTGACTAATTTTACTGTAGGCTTCATTTTCCAACCAGACCAGACCAAGATGTCTGTTCTGCCAACCGACAGTCCAATAGATTAAACACAACTGACACTATATCAAGAACCAGTCTCATAGTCGTACACACTTAGACAGATGGGGTAATTTTTACCTCTGATCTTACAAGTAAGAAAGAAATTCCTGGCCGGCTCTTTGCATTTGATGTACATTTGATATTCTTTGGTGAATTGGGATAGCAGATATAAGAAATAAAATAGGGAGCTTTATCAAGAAGAATCCTAGATCACCCACAACAAAGTGAGGTACAGGTATGCCTTGATTAGTGCGGTTAATACGTTCCAGAATTTTCTGTACTGTTCAAAACTGCACTGTTCAAGGTCTTATTATAATTTAATGGATTTTTTTTGTTTTCAGCTTATAGTTACATTAATTTGTACAGCAATAGCTTAACCATACTACATCAAAGCCTGCGCTAATCAAAATGGCACTATCCAAGGTATTCCTGTATTTATTAGTGTTGAGGATCTATCAACAGTAAAAGCATGCTCTCCAAAAGTCCTGAACAAGTCAGATGCACAATCCTTTAAATACACACAAGTGAACTGCTCTGTGAGATGAGCTTGCAAATCATTGCTCCATGATAGGCACCCATAATTTTAAGGTGATTGGAAAATGTCACAGAAAAAAGTCACAATTTTGGCTGGGGAGGGGGGGGGTTTAAAAAGACAATTTATATAGCTTTATGATTAAAAATAAAGCAGTTTCATTTATTCCAGTATTTTCTTTTTAATTATATACTGAATGGAAAAGAAACAATTTTACTCCTTATGCTTATATATTTTTTGTAAATACATACACACAATCTGTTTTCATTTCATCAGCCACTATGTAACAGGCTGTAAGCCCATTTTCATTTCCCAACAGCAACAGCAACTGAACCTCTCACATAATCCCAGCTTTTGCTTAAACCTAGTTGAACTTTGAATGAAAAATCTCAGACCTTTTGACTTTCAGCCTTGATCCAGCAAGTTTATTTCAGTATAAAAGTAGTTTTAATATATTAGTATCACGGCTTGAAATTAACGTCGTCAGTAAAAATGAGTTTGGGACGAACCAATATCTTCCCCGGGACGCCTCCGGGATAGAAGTGATTTAAAAAAAAAAAAACGAAGGTGGCGAGGCAAGATATTTTTTTATTTTTTTAAATTTGGGGAGGATTGTTCTTCCTTGTCATTTTGTTGTTTTTGGTACAGTAGAAAAACAAAGTCAACTCCAGGTTTGGACCGGAGTTTGACAATTATTTATTTGCTCAACATTTTAATGGTGTTTCTATTATGCTATTAACGACTAACAACTATAGATGATAATAAAGTAAAGAAACAACATTTTGATTTTGGGACGGTAGTTAAAAAAGTTAGTCTGGTGCCCTGATTAGTATATTTTAGTATAAAAATACTAATATCTAAAAAGAGGCTTAACTTTTGCTGCCATATGTATGTGCGCGTACACACACCTAGCTAATCCAGGAACAAGGTGAGATGACTGATGACTAATCACTAAAACGAGACAGATGATTACAGAGTTAGTGGTACCTGGGCAAGGAAGGGGGACAAGAGCATAATGATGAAGAGAGAGCAAGTGTCCTACTGAAGGGCAGAAGTGCTGAGGACAGGGCCAGGGGGGAGGGGGGGAGCATGTAGTAAGGAATGAAAACAGGAAAACCCTCTTTGCTACTTGCCCTAATCCACTTTTAGCTGCCAGGTCACAGAGTTACTTCAATAGTTATTTGCTGTAGGAGTTGACGATTTGACTTGGAAAGAAAAGAGAAAAAATCTTAAAAGTATAAAAAGGTCCCCCGGCAGAAGTCGACAGAGAGAGACACATTCTCGGGTAGAATCTTTCCACAGAATTTCATTGAAATTCATTGAGAACTTTTGGAGATATTGTGTGAACAGACAGACCAACACTAGTGAATATATATACATCTTCCTTGGCAGTGTTAAATAAAGAAAATCTTAAAAGAATAAAGATCTCCTGCAGAGAGACAGAGAGACAGACAGAGAGAGGCCAGAGGGTGAGGGGCTACGGGTGAAAGAAACAGGGTGAGCAAAAAAGAAGAAATGGAGAGTGCAAAAGAAAGGCATGAATTTTGTAGATATCATATATAAATTATATGTAAAACAGAAAACTTGTTCATTTCATGAAATAAGCACGCATAGAAATTTGATCCACATCTATTTAGAGTGTGATCAGATTAATATAAACCGAATAATAGCCATAAATAACTCCCCTGTAAAAAAAACAACCCCAAAACCGATTTTGCTTATAAAATGTAAACAAACAATCAGATCAGCCATAACACACCATCACATAGGTAGAATCTTTCCACAAGACTACATACAAAATTTCATTGAAATTCATTGAGAACTTTTGGAGATATTGTGTGAACAGACACACCAACACTAGTGAATACATATACATTTTTCTTGGCAGTGTTAAATAAAGAAAATCTTAAAAGAATAAAGGTCTCCTGCAGAAAATGGTTTAAATAGGAGGAGAGAGAGGGAGGGAGGGAGGGACAATTGTTTGTTAGGACTGTTGGGATAACTCACCATGCCTCGGGTAGAAGCTTTCCACAAGCCTACATACAAAATTTCATTGAAATATACTAAGGAATAACAAAGTTATGCAATTGAGAAAATGACACAATGATGCCGACGCCAAACAACCTATAGCGAACGATAGTCCCTGGCTTCTTTCTGAAAACCAGGGACAAAAATCAAGCAAATGATTCATAAATAAATAAAAACCTCACTTTCTACCTGACACTTACAACTCCTTTTGAGTGTGGTTTCGGGCTCTGCCACCCCAAACCCTGGTCATTCGTGGCCAGGGTGGTATAAAAATCATGTCTGGTTCCAGGGGACCCGCTCCCCTACACCGCACCTCCCCATTGCACTAAGAGGGGTAGGTCAGAGTCAGTCCCTGAGGCATGCCAAATGGCAAGTGCCGAGGAAACTAATCAATTTTTATCCCTACCCACATGTACGCGCCATGTGGGACCACACACTAAACTCGACCATGTCACATTCTGTCCTCGTGGAGTGCTGGATACATCTTGACTCTTACAATATGCCAGAACTCTGTAACTACATCATCGTCAGCCATTATAAGTCCACTGCTGGACAAAGGCCTTTCCCATCTCCTTCCATGACAACCTATCTTGTGCTAACCTCAGCCACGACTTACCGGCAAACTTTTCTATCTTGTCCCTCCATCTTGTATCTGGTCTTTTCCTACTTCGTTTTCAGTCCCATGGGCACCAATCAGTTAGTCTTCCCCCCCCGTCTATTGTCATCTCTTCTTGCTAGGTGACCAGCCCTTCTCCATTTTTGCTGCTTAATTATTTGTATAATATCCTTCACTCTAGTCCTCTCTCTGATCCATGTTGATCTTTTTCTATCTTAGAGTTATCCCTAGCATTGCTCTTTCTATGGTACTCTGTGCTATTCTAAGTTGGTTTTCAGCTCGTTTGGTTATTTTCCATGTTTCGCATCCATAAGTCATGGTATTATGCAGCCGTTGTATACTTTACGTACATTGGCAAAGTGATCTACAGAATGTCTCTACCAAATGCTTTCCAACCTATCATTATGCGTCGTTTTATTTCGCAGTACATAGCTGTGTTTTATTATCCGTCAACCCATTGTACCAAACCATCCTTGGGGCACATTTCTTTCTGATTTGTTGTAAGGAAAGCAATGTAAGTCAGAATTTTATTTCACACCAAATTCCAATATATTAAACAGAACTTCTCTTGAATTTTGTCAAAGTAAATAAAGGAATCTATGATTTTTTTCCTAAATAGACAATGAGCTAGGTAATGCTTCACCTGGCCTCTAACAAATTTTCAATCACACACTTGCATAAATATTTTCCAAGCACACAGTGTCTAAAATTAACATTGTCCCTTTGGAAAAACAAATAGCACTTGAAACCCTCTTCGCACCTTAGATGACAACAGATAAAAACATGTACCCAAAAATAAAGAAAAATTTCAGTGTGTTTTCTATAAATCAATTTTCTAATTTATTACATTCTAAAAAAAACTTTTCTAGAAATAAAATAGTTTCAGAATTTTGTAAAAGATTTCTGTGAAAATTTTTTCTTTTTAATGGAAATCATTTTTCACAGAAATCTTTTACAAAATTCTGAAACTATTTTATTTCTAGAAAAGTTTTTTTAAGAATGTAATAAATATGTTACAACTGGCTTATTATACTAGTAAAAATAATAGATTTAGTTAATTTGAAATGAGTACTTTATTAGATTACCAAGAGATTACAGATGAAAAATTTCCTTTTGAATTTTACAAGCAACTAGAGGCAAACAAAGCAGATTATCATTCTTAACAATTGCATTTTTATTTTGCTCGAGTTTTGCACATCTCAGTAAATCATAAAGGTAGCCATTGTCGAGCAAATCCCTTTATTCTGGGCCATTAGCAAGGGAGAAATACTCCATATACAAAGCCTAATAAACAGGATGTTTTAGTAATTACACATTATCCATTGGCAGGTGCCGATAATTATACTAAATTGTCAAAGTACAAACCAAGCCCTCCCTGTCCATCGTAGCGAGTCAAGATAGGTTTTGATTTCTTACTTTTTCTTTACTTGGCAGCAGCCACACACTCTTTATTAGATTTAGTTGCTCTTCTTTAGGGAAGGACATCTAAGATTGTTTTAAAAATCTACCTGTAAAGAGACAAAAGGTAAAATAGTGAAAAATAAATTCTGTGGATCCTGAACAGAAGGTGTCTTCATTGTTCCTCATTCAAATTTTGAATCCATTTCCCAAAACTTTGTACCTTATTCTACAAGACTGGAAGTGAACACTAGACCTATCAATAGATTTGCTCACTATCATATTGATATGCTTATTTCTTTTAATGAGCCACAGATTTTATAAGTGTCCACATGAGCTAATTGTAGTTGTTTCAACATTCAATAGCTTTGCCTGCAGTAAATAACCTCAAATCCAAACCAGCAACTCAATGAAAAGAGGCGGGGAACACACACATTCTGATGAGGTCTGGGCCCAAGCCCTTAAAATCTTTTTCTTTATGCAAAGGTTAAATTATTCTCATCCATAACTACACAAACCAAATGGATTAATGAAGGTAATTTGGTGGAAAATTTACTTCAAATCTGGGTTAATTGCTCTGGGCAAAAGTTCATTACAACTTAGACTCCATTTTATTTAGCTACTCTATTTCCTTACTATACCGGACACAGCCAATCTTTAAAGCATAAGGATATACAGACCATAACAGTCGTGCTGATATTTACTAAGCTTACCTTGGCAAGAGGCCACAATAGTGTACTGCCTATGAAGTTCACTAACAATAGTCTGTGATTAGCTTGCTAACAAATACAGTGGCAATCCTCTTAATTTATGCATAAGACTTTTATTCCAAATAATTGGGTTAGCAAAGTACTACCACACATCCCAGTAAACAATCTATTTAATCCCACTTTTGTACTAAATATTCATTGCGAGAGATAAGAAAGATTATGTATCACCTGTCATCCTATTAAAAAGGAAGACACACACAAAATTTTGAAAAGTCTGGTCTTTAGCTAAACTAAAACAAATTACTATTATTTTTACATATACATGCACACTGAATTCTGCTTGAAGATTTATTAGAAAGGTATTTGAAAGAAGTCTAAATCATTCTACTAATACAAAAAAAACCAGATATTTGAGAATAAACTAATAACTTTTATTTTTTAAAAGAAAAGGAAAACATTTGAAAAACAATATTTAAGTTAATCTAAATTGCAGGGCTTGAAATTAACATTGTCCCGGGACAGTAAAAATGTGTTCAGGACGAACAAATATCTTCCCCAGGTCGTCTTCATGACTGAAGTGATTTAACAAAAAAAAAAAATTTTTTTTTTTTCAAATTTGGTGAGGATTGTTTTACAGGGCGGTTAACATTTCATTCGGGACAGTTAAAATTGTTTTTCGGGATGGTTCCGGGACGGTAGTGTATAAAGTTAGTCTGGAGGCCTGCTAAATTTGCTAAATTTAATATGATTTTTTTTTTTAAATGATCCAACTAAAGTCGATGTTATATATAGAAAACTTAAATTAACCCCAGCGGTTGGAGATGCCTAATTTTTCTATTATTTGATGCTGCACTACTTACTTCATATCACTAAGGAAGTCTCCAATGCACTCTATTGCTATAAAACAGGGCATTTTTTTCTAAATACAATAGATCAAATAAATGACACAAGAACAGACAAATTGACCTGTATCTAAATCATAAATCAGCCAAGGGCAATGTAAAGGTGACTGAAATAGCAGTACAATGGGTAATTTTAAAGTAATTCACTAAATTTGGTTGTGAGAGAATCAGAGGGAATTGGGAATGATATAAAAACAAACTATGAAACTACCATCATATTTGGTGCAATGATTTCATTCCACACATGTGGCAGGAAAAGTCAACCTGCATTAATTTCTTTTTAAAAAGTATCAAGTAAAATCTATTCAATGATTTTTAAAATTTATTCTTTTTCACTGACCCACATTTAGTGAATACATCAAATTTCAATGAGACACTTTACTTTCATGTTTTTTTACCAGAAACCAAAAAAGTTTTACAAATTCCACTCCCAGCATAAAGTAGGCAGAGACATGAAAGCCAACCAAAACTGAACCCCTATACAACAAAGCACATTGCCAAAGATCTGATATACTAACCTCAAATGACTTGAACTTTTCTCTAAGAAAAGAGACTGAGTCATTAAAATTTTACATTAAATTCAAACAACTGGCAAACAAAAAGTTTTTTTTTAACACATCAATATATTTCAAGAAAAGATAATGATTGTGTTGAGAATAAAAAATGTTATAGATTTTCCTGGTAGCTTTGTTGCAGAGGGGCAGATTTTAGAGTTGCCGAAAATCTACAAATATTCCTTTGAAGACTGGCTGTTGATAGCCAATAGCAATAAACATCAAACAGACCAGCTCTAATTAATATTGGCACTCTACTTTTATTATTATAGCCTACCATACAACTAAAAGAAATTATTTTTCATACAATTTGAAATCTGATTGAAAAATAAAATAAAAATGCCATTGAAACTATCAGCACTTTTGTTTGTGTTAAAGATACCGCATAATTTGGTTCATTCTGGATAGTTTAAAAATATTTACAAAAATATCAGATTTGCTTATTTTCTCCATTTATTTCTAGAGTGGGTATTTCTTGTAATGATTAAAGTTATTTTCTTAAATATTTTAGCATCACAAAAATGTGAATCAAAGTAATCGTATCTTATTTATAGTCTATCATTCCAACAGTAGAGGTGGGGAGTGGCCAAACAGTTAGCATGAAAAATGGAATCGGGATGAGACAGTTTGTGTTCACTTTGAACTAATGCCCTTGGGAATGGCATAAATCCATCCCCCCTCCCAGCTATGGGCAAGTAGTAGCGCAAACTGGGCTCTCTAGCTATGGTTGGCAACCAGTCTAGGAAATGTACAACTCTGATTCTAAACCAGCCTGAAGAGGGATGGGATCCGTTAGGCTATCTTGCCCTTGACACACCCATAATGAATTCATCTGTGGTGCCCTAATGACGGGTTACAGGATATTAAAAATGAAATAAATTTTCAACAGGCATTGAATTATTTTTCAAGTTCCGGATTCCACAGCAAAGAAAGAAAAGTGTCAATTAACACCACCAATCCTGTGCTTGTATTAGTTTACAATGTCTTAGGGGCAAAAGAATTAACATTTTGTGTTTTGTTGTATAGAGGTTTAGTTTTGGCTGGCTTTCATGTCTGTGCCTACTTTACGCTGGGAGTGGAATTTGTAAAACCTCTTTTTTTCTGATAAAAACCATGAAAGTAAAGTGTCTCATTGAAATTTAATGTTTTCACGAAATGTGGGTCAGTGAAAAATAAATTTTAAAAATATCATTGAAGTGATTTTACTTGATGCTTTTTTTTTTGAAAAAAATAATGCAGCTTGATTTTCTTGCCACATGTGTGGAATGAAATCATTTCACAAAATATGATGGTAGTTTCATAGTTTGTTTAAATCAAGTCATTTCAGTTTAAATGTTAAAATAACTGCAAATTTCAGCAAGAAAATATTTTCTATTTTAATTTTAATGAATTGAAAATTGTTAACACTTGAAAATAATCTCCACATAGAATATTATTCAAAGTAGCATACTAGTTTAATCCCCAGTCGGTTTGGAGGCTAAAACAGTTGCTTATTTCCCACTGAGGCCAATGATTCAGGATTTCAAATGTGGATTTTGAAGGCAGGATTGAAAAAGAAAGCAACAATGCACTTAATTCAATGATGAATATTCATCATAGATCAAACATTAAACAGTGAAAATTCCAGATCAAAAGTCAGCTAATAACTACATGTCAGGCCACAGACTTATTGATGCACCCTCGTGTCTTGGGGGCAAAGAAATTAACAGTTTGTGGATAGGTGATAAATGAACCCAGTCATTTCAGTTTAAATGTTAAAACAACTTCAAATGTCAGCCTGAAAATATATTCTATTTTAATTTTAATGAATTGAAAATTTTGAAATGGTTCTTCGGACGGTTGAACTCCTTGTTATTTATGTTATAAACACAACTTTTCAGCCAATCCATTCTTCAGTCTTCTTCAGGTGTAAAATCCAAGTGTGATGGGTTAAACAGAAATTATGCTTAAAGGGGAGTAGCCCTTATAGCGCATGGCCCTGGTCTTTCTGTGTCTTTGTTCTGTCGGGTTTGGATTTGTTGAGAAGTGGAAGCCACATCGGGTTGAAATCCGCGCACTCGGATTTTACACCTGAAGAAGGCCGAAGAATGGATCGGCCGAAACGTCGTGTTTATAACACAAACAACAAGAAGGAGTTCAACCGTCCGAAGAACCATTTCAATATTAATGACCCTTCTCAAAACTATAGAGAATTGAAAATTATTAACACTTGAAAATAATGTCCACATAGAATATTATTCAAAGTAGCAATACTAGCATACTATTTTAATTTTAATGATTTGGCTTTACCTTACAAAAATTGATATATAAGCAGACTTTTGATAATTTTTCTTTTTTGTGGATAAAAGATCTGAAAACTTAATGATAATACTGCAAAGAAAGCTAAAATTGACCGTTTGGTAAAAATTTCTTTTCGAAACATAACCGGTACAACAATATTCATTTTTTTAACAAACCATCTAATCTCCCTCTTTTTATAAAATCTAATTTTTAAGCAGGAACTCATAATTCTTTAATACATTTTTTCTTATAAATTTTCCCAATTTCATATCCATACATACATAAAAGCAATTCATTCCTCAGAAATCAATAAAATCATTACTCTTATTATGAATGATTGATTGATAATAAATAAATATTGATTAATATCTCATTGTTTTTGTACTAAAAAAAAAATAGACAAACTTTCTAATCAGAGCTTGATAATCTTTTGAATCATTGACTCTTAAAAACAGCTTGATTGTTTTAAAACAGCAGCCTCTCCTTCAATGATTTTAATCAAGCCAACCACAGAAAAGTGCGGTTATAGAGAAAAGTGTGCCACCATTCAAGCCTATAGCTCTTGGCATATAGAAGTCAATCTTTTGAGTTTATCAATTGACTGATATCAGTTCTAGGGTTTAAGAGGAAGATTCCTACTTGAGAGAGATTAGACCGGCCTTTGTTAACACTTGAAAATAATCTCCACATAGTATGCTACTTTGAATGATAGCGTACCTATGGTTGGTGTACCCACCTCCCCCATCTTGCTCTCGTCCCGAATTTCTAGAATTTTGGTGATCTTTTTATACTACAGGTATATGTGTCTCAGAAGATACACAATATTTGCTTTTCGCATAAAATCTGTAGAGAATCTTTTTTTTAATGTATGCTCTTTTTCCTTTTTTTAAAAATATATACATCAAAAGATACACGGACATATTCACCCATAATTTCAAAACTATTACTCCTAGATCCATAATTTCAAAACTATTACTCCTAGATCCCTAATTTCATGTTGCTTTTCATTGCACTATGTAAATTGTCTCACTAACAGTGTAAATAAAAAAGATTCTTCGTTAGTACAGAGTATAGTATTGAAAGTTATAATCTTATATAGACAAGTTTTTTGAGTACCTCAAAATATACAAAGACAGCACTTTTTTTGGTACCTGTTTAATGAGAATTAAAACAGCACACGTGATAAAATCTGTATTTCCAATATCTTATAAAACAGTAACATCTTTAGAAATGACAATCGGCAACAGGATCACTAATAAGCCTAAGGGAACTGAATCGTTGCTTGTTACTAGGAGATGAATTTTCTGTAAACGAAAGATCTCCGCTCAGCTGGTCCTTAGAAACTTCTTTGCAAGACAGAAGGAGATTAACATATATAAATAATTGTTTTATAATTCAAAATTTATGTATGTAAGCCTACTCACAATTTTTAGGTTAAATTATAATGTTGTTGTGTTTGTTATGACTACTTTTACATTATATCTAAACTGCTTTTCCAATAAGAAAATATTATTAAAGAGAGATTTTACAGTTTGGACCAGCAAGCAGAAGGGCTCATTTTTCCTGTCTTCAAACCCACCATAAATCAACAAATACGCAGTCATTTAATATTAACGGAAAAATAGCCTACCTAGGGTAATGGCACCTTAGTCTCGTTAAAGTACCCCCCTTGGGATATCCCACACTTATCCCAGCATCCCTTCCACTCTAGAAAACAGTTTGCAAAGTCCTCTTTCAGGATCGCCATCAGCTGCCTCGTTGTGTTCTTCTTAATCTTGTCTACAGTATAAATCTCTTCAGGGAAAAGCCAAACATGCAGGGGGACGAATCTGGAAGGGGGGGGGGGCTGACAGACTTGGGCAATGCAATGTTTTGCAAAAAAACACCCTGCACAAGACATGAAAAATGGGCAGGCTCGCTCATTGCGAATGAGACGGTCATGCAGTACACAAGCTCACTCAATGGTGTCTCACTGCCAACTAAGTAACCCCACAGGAGAGTGTCTTTTCATGCATACACAGTCAGGTCCCCTGATTAGTTGCCAGGTTATATCAAGGTCACGCAACCAATTCTCGAGATATTCAAAATGGCTGGATATTTCCAGATAGACCGCATATATACATACTAGTAAAATCTACATCAGCTATTGATAATAAAACCAGTTTTTTTTTAAACTGTTTCAGCTAAGTTTCTGTTTCCTGACCTCCTTTGTGTAGTAAATGAAACAAGCCCTTTAAGTGGTCAGATGGTCAAGCAGATAAATTGGCTGCGAGCCTAGTAAGATTTGAACTTGCATCCCTTATCCTTAACGACAATGCCTGATCTAAGAAACTGGGACAACTTAAGATTATCTAACAATTCTAACAATTGAAGAAATCTGTGTGTGTATATGCACCGCAATTACTTGACAACTGGCCATTGTATGAAGTTGACATTGGCCAGATATGTTAGTCAGCACAAGGCAGTGCAGTGTCAAGTTTGAAGTTTTTTGGATCAGCGGTTCTCAAGAAATCTAATAAAAATAAATAAAAC
Source organism: Architeuthis dux (assembly GCA_006491835.1). Lineage (NCBI taxonomy): Eukaryota > Metazoa > Mollusca > Cephalopoda > Oegopsida > Architeuthidae > Architeuthis > Architeuthis dux. Next base: position 4,479,080 of record VCCN01002840.1, on the reverse strand, counting down.
ATTAAAAATTATAGATCTTTCTTCATAGTTCATATAAATTATCCCCCTTGATTTCTGCTCTTTAGAATTATCTAAATTTAGATATTTTATATTTAAAATGGCAACACTGATGATAGGTAACTAAAATACTTTGAAGCCGTAGTTTCGTAAGACGAACAGAAAATTATTTTACAGGACAATTATGGCAGGCTGCTCAACACACCATAAAGTCCGGCCCCATCCAAACATGCACCTTTGGAATGGGCACTGTCCTAGTTATATTATATCTAATGCAGCAAATTAGCTCCATGACACTTACTGGTTGAGATCAGTAAGGTGCTGTTACGATGACAGGACAAGGGATGAGAGTTCAAATCTCGCCAGAAGCTTATTCTTTATTTTTGATCCATGCTGCTTGTTTAACGGTCATAGAATAAATGTAAAAATAATCTGAGCTTTGTGAGAAAAAGCAGCAATAACAATATGCAAGATTAGTCAAAGATCGGGAATCATCTTTTAGAAAGATTCATGGATACACCTAAGAAGAAGCATCCCCATAAATATCTGGCAAGACATAATTACACACTTAGATGCTTACAATACAAGTGTGCATATGAGTAAGTGTCCATGTACATACAGATTTGCACAACTACACATACAAGTGTGACTCACCGAGTGCCAATTTAGATTTTTTTTCCTTGATTTTTCAAATGTGAAAATAACTCCCAAATTCAAAAACATCTAAAAATCGGTGACATTGGACTCCCGAAGTCAAAAGATTTATGAAAAAAAAAGAAAAAAAGAAAGAAAGGAAAGAAAAGAAGTAAGAAAGAAAGAAAGAAAAGAAAGAAAAAAAGAAAAGAAAAAGAAAGAAAAAAGAAAAGAAGGAAAGAAAAAAGAAGAAAAAAGGAAAGAAAAAAGAAGGAAAGAAAAAGAAGAAAAAAGAAAAAGAAGAAAAAAGAAAAAGAAGAAAAAAAGAAAAAGAAGAAAAAAGAAGAAAAAAGAAGAAAAAAGAAGAAGAAGAAAAAGAAGAAGAAAAAAAAGAAGAAAAAAAAGAAGAAAAAAGAAGAAAAAAAAGAAAAAGAGGAAAAAAATAAGAACAATGAACACTGGACTTGCAAAGTTTGAAAACAAAAAGAAAAAAATATCTAAATTGGGAAACCTGACCGTGAGTGCTTGGATACAAATGCTGAAATACTTGCATACATGTTAGAGAGAGTGAGAGAGAGAG
>VCCN01002840.1:4438605-4467995 GCA_006491835.1 Architeuthis dux | reverse complement strand
ATTTCAATTACAATAGTTGAAAGATTGTACATTGAAAATTTCAGGTCAAAATTCAGCTAATAACCATGTTATAATGTGGGTGGCTGGTGGACCCCAAAATAGCTAGATCTAGCTCCAGAATAGCTAAATTATCATGGCTTGGTTATAACGCTGTTGTCTTTCTTGGACCCCAACACCCACTTGTATTTATGTATAAAACTAAGAGGGAAATGTTCAAACAAATCACTTGTTTGTCTTGATTTAATCCAACAGCCAGATCTGCAGACTCTTATGTAACCTAATTACTCTTGACATTCCATTGGTAAAAGAAAAGAACAGAATAATAACACTAGAGGGAAATTAGGTGAACTCTACTAGAAAGTCAGGTGACCTTTTTTTGTTTTGTATGTTAACAGGTTAATCAGGAGAAATGCCTCTACGTCTTCTGGCTACACAAGTTCACTTCCACCCGTACAACGGTTAAACAATAATATTGCTCAAAATCATGCAAACAATTTCTAATCAGCGAGAAAGCTATTTTTCTTTCCGTTTACCAATGTTTTTGTTTAATGTTGCCGTTGGAATGGATGAAACATTGTGGTGCCAACAAAAGCAACACAAAGAATGAGTTCAATAATCTAAACAACTCTTGGATTTTTCCCCCATAGTTTTGAGAAGGGTCGTTAACAGTTTATAAAGCAGTAATGAACATAATATTCAGAATGGATATGCATGGTAATGACAATTTCATTTAAAATAGGAACATCAATTATAATTCTTACAATGTTCACTAACACACACAGGTACGCCAATAGCCCAATGATAAAAAAACAAAAACATTTATTTTACACAGCAAATATTTATTTTGCAACATAATCTCCTTGTCATTGCATTTAATTCAGTGTTGCATATTGATTACATAGTTCAAATAGTTTTTCGATTGAACTCCTTGTTGTTTGTGTTCTTAACACAACGTTTCGGCCAATCCATTCTTCAGCCTTCCTAAGGTGTAATATCCAAATGTGATGGGGTAAACAGAAGTTTTTTTAATTTCAAAAGGAGGTAACCCTTATAATGTAGGATTGGGTGTTTCTTTATCCTTGACTTGTCAGGTTTGGGTTTGTTGAGTAGCGGAAGCCACATCGGGTTGAACTCTGTACTTGTCTGACTAATGTATTCAGTCGACATAAGGAGTTCAATTGTCCAAAGAACTATTTGAATGTTAATGACCCTTCTCAAAGCTATAGAAAATATCTTGACAATACAGAAGTTTCACTAAGTTATTGAACAGGTTCTATTCAAAAGAAAACAAAAACTAAAACTAATTTTTACAGATATCAACTTCCCAAATAAAAATTATCTACCATTAATATATATATAGTAGTAGTTTTATTATAACAAATACAGATCATATATAAGAAATCCGATATATGTTGTTGAAAATATTTAATCAGAGTGCTTGACATATGAAAAAGTTAATTTTATAATTAACACTATCATTTAGAGCTAATATTCCATATTGAAACAAGTTTTTAATGGTAAGCTGGCTACGTATGTTTCCTGCTTAGACAGTCTTTCAGAACTTGTTTCAATATGAAATATATACACACACACACACACACACATCAATAAGTCTAGCCAAATGATGACAAAAACCATTTATTTTACACAACAAATAGTAATTTTTCAACAAGCACCTTCCTTGTCAATGCACTTAATCCAGTGGTGAATATTAATCACATAGATCAAACATTATACAGAGAAAATTTCAGATCTAATAACTATGTGTTAGGCTACAGACTTATCGTGCACCCTCATTTCTTAGCAGTCATGGGGTCAACAATGGCTAATTATATATATTGTATGAAAAGAATTCACATTTCTAATTTTATTTTTAACGAGCTGAAAACCTGAATATGATTTGGACATGGCCACCTTCTCAATCCCCCCCCCCCGGGGACATACACATGACCTACTTTTTAAAAACACTGACTGACAGCTGCTCCAATTAGATGGAGGCTTGATACTTTTCAGACGCAAAAACTCAAAAGAATGTGAAAAATTCTAATAAAATTAAGTTCTTGAGTTATGAGAGTATAAACATACATACATAACAACTTTAGATATATAGAAGTTTTTATTTTTATATAGATAATAGATTAGATAAATCGCTTATTGTTACCTTTAAATGGCCGCCACTTTAGCTGATGCGAATTTAAAGTCAAAGAAACAGCAGAGAAGATTCCTTAGAACAGCATTTTCGTTTTTTCCATTTTTTAAGTGGTCTACTGATAAAGGGCAATTTCATGTGGTTCAAGAAACTAGTGTTTTTTTTCTCCACTTTTTTTTATTCAAGCAAAAGCTTGATAAATACAAATGAACAAAGGATAAGTTAGGTTTAGTGTTTTTAGCTTAAGGGTTTTTTTCTTTTTTTAATCAGCCTTTAAGGTCCATTGTTGAACATAGACCTTCCTTCCCCAAGTTAAGTGTGAGACATGGGAGGGTGATGAGCCTTACCCTGCCATCTGGCCCAAGTCACAATCTACTGTCATTAAAAACGAGAAAAAAAAAAAAAAATTTTAATCTAGATTGTGTAAAACTATGACTCACACCCACCATTATATGATAAATGACTTAGCAAGCATTTAAATGTTAAAACCAGGTAAAAATTTCAATTGAAGTAGCATTAAAAGTGAATAGCATCAAATCTTTTCAATAAGGTGGGAGTTAAATTAACCCTTTCAAGACTAACCTATCAAGGTGATTAATGCTGGAATTAAAATGTCCCAGTAGACAAAGAGACCTAAAGGACATATATATATATATCCTTGCAGTCATAGAAATCTCAGGATATATATGTCCCAGGAGTCTCAAAAGGGTTAAGCAAGCCTGGTTCTTTACTCAAAATCCATCTTCAATTCTAGGAGTTGCTAAAATTTAATTTGCTAAGAACAGTTTTCAGCTATTGAAGAATATGGAGAATATGGCAATATCCTTGTCAGACTGTTTCGTAGCTACTGTAGATTCTTTTTGAGAATAAAAGTTAACAGATCTGATCAATCTGTTTAGACCAGTGGTTCCCAACCTTTTCAAGTCAGTCCCCACTTTTGTCAATGAGATTACTGGTACCCCCCACTCACACACACATTTATTAAGTTGAAACAAAGAATAATTTCAAATAATAACTTTGCGTATAATTAGACAGCTTCATACTAAGAATTAGTTTAATTTTATAATTGTACAGCTGCTGCTGTGTATTTGTTACTCAAAGAAGTCAAGCGAAAATAATTAGAATGCATCATTTGTAACTCTAATTTATTACAACAAAAAAAAGAATTCTGCTATCGTAACTGATATGTGATTTCTGTTCTTGTTTTTTTTTTGCTACCAGTTCTTCGATTTGTGGGTCTATTTGTGAGAGAGCACATTTCAAATCATTCTCAAATTGGAGCTTATTTTGAGCCTTCGACATGATAAATAGAAATGCAGAAAACCCTATCTCTAGACTGGACTTTTATTTTTACCTAATAACCTTATTCCTCCCTTGGACTACCCAAATCCCCCCCGGTTGGGAACCACTGGTTTAAACTGTCTGCACTTGACACTGTGTTGGAAGTGTCACTGCCTTATTTGAATGGATTGGGTATTGTCTAATGTATATAGTCTTAAACTGGATTCAACACATCAGGATTTTAAGCAAAGACTCCGAACAGACAAGGGCAGTAGTAAGTCAAATTTCAACTTATTTCACTTCATTATTAATTCTAATCAATACTAGACATAGAATATATTTTACATTCTCTATTCTGTCCTAGGGAAAAGCTTATTACAAGAATTATTTAGCTAAAAGGGAAAAGAAAAAAATTTCACAATCATAAAATTAACAATGAAAAATCAGAAAGTGTTTTGCCAAAAGCATCTAATTCTACTTATAGTAATTAGGTTGCTTTCATTAAATAAGAAATTTTCACTGGTTTAATTTTTTTTTATATAGGCTATCATTGGTACGAAGGAGATCATAGATATATTATTATTATTATTATTACTGATCTTTAATGATACTTTTACACCTCAAATTTTGGAATTATTTCATTTATTATAAAACAAAAGAATATATAAATAAACTGTTTTATGCTGGAATTGATATTTTTAAACCAAAGCCTTATTAGCATTAATGGGCGTATTAAAATAAATCTCCTTATCAGATTTCATGTATCAAGTAGGTGTCAATACCTGTTAGTATGTTTCCTGCTTAGGCAGTCTTTCAGAAATTGTTTCAATATGGAATATATACACACACATCAATAAGTCTATCCAAATGATGAAAAAAAAAACATTTATTTTAAACAACAAATATTCATTTTTCAACAAGCTCCAGTGGTGTATATTAATCACATAGATCAAAAGTTATATAGAGAAAATTTCAGATTTAATTTCATTTAATAACTATGTTTCTGGCTACAGACTTATCAATGCAACCTCATGGAGATTAGATATTTACACACACTCGCATGCACTCACACATATAAAAGAGAAAGAAAATTTTAGACAATCACATGAAACCTTCAAGGAGTGCTTTGAACAAACAATCTTACTCTTGTGTAAACTTTCTAACATCAACCCAAGATTCATTTTGTTTGGAAAGCAAGCAATATAAATGTTTGCCATATTACAGCTCATAGAAAACCCGAGGAGACCCAAACATTAGCAAACAAGAATCCTTGGCCTTGTATTATGGCTTATCACAAAAAACAGTTTGACTTTAAAAGTCAGGAAAAAACAATGACTGAAGCAGGATGTCTCCACCAAAATTTGGTACATTTTGGATGACCCTAAGAACCCACTTGACTAAAGCTTGGTGGAATGACTTTGTATATTTACACCAATCAAATGGCAATAATAATAGCAAGTGCCACCTTCAGTTGATGCTTGTTATACTGTTGTATAAGACAGTTAAGCTACTTGTCTGCCTACCATGTTATGTTCCTTTATTATTTCAGCTTTTAAGACACTGATGACCAAGGAAAAGTGTCTTTAAGAATAACAACATTTTCTAATTACCATATTTTGTTTACTTGTATCAACAAACTAGGCTTAAGGTCAAGTCATGCTGAACACACCTGTTTCCATTGGATCACCGAAGTTAAGCAGTGTTGATCCTGCTCTACTTACATGGGTGACCACTATGGAACGGTACTGTAAGCTACTGGCAGCCTGTGCCCGACAGACCCATCACCAGGGTACAGCGAGTGGGGGTTAGAAGTCTGTGTGTGGGGGTGGGGGTAGAAGTGCTCAGTAGAAGTGTTGGTAAAAAAGCTCTAATTTTTTTTTTTAAATAGCCCAAAAAAAAAAAAAACCGTCAAAACACACCAAAAAGATACTAAAAAAGGTAAAAAAAAACATGCAAAAGAAAATATGGCCAAAATGTTTAAGCATGCCTGAACTAATTTAGCACTTTTTCGCCCTATGCCAAAACAAAAAAAGAAAAAAAAGAAAAGAAAAAGGCCAAGTGTATGATGAAAGAAGGTGAAGGAGATGTGTCGTAAAAAAGGGTTTATGTTGTAAAAATTTGCACAAAAATTATTCACACATTGGGGGGGGGGGGACAAGTGATTTCCCGGAGGTGCCAGGCACCCCCTTAACGACAGGCCTGTTGCCGGACTAAGCAAATCTTAGTAAATAACTATTTGTATCAACAAACTAACCGGTATATACAGTATACAAATCTTTACCTTTTAAATCCACAAAGATATCCAACTACAGGATTTACAATGGCTTTTAAAATAATAACAATGACATACCTGTCAAGTTTCATTGTTAACAAGAGTGAGAATCGTGTGTGACAATTTTGAAATGCATGTATTCAAGATTGGCTAAAATTGCGTTTCAGCTATTGGAATTTAGTGTTGTCTAAAGTTTCAAAAGTTTGGTGGCATATGAGCTTTAAAAATAATGGGAGTTATAAAGTTGTATAAAAATATACTGAATACATACAGATATACAACCAACAATTCTTAACCAAACGTTTTCTCGTGTACAGGCAACTCACTTTCATTTTGTGCAGCCTCATTTGAATTTGGATCAGATTCTAAACACTCTCCTCTCAGATTAAAGTTATGATTGGGCAATCAGGAGTTAAATGTATTCAAGAATAGATTACAAGGATGATATATTCCAATTTCACCACTGATACTGTCGCGGAATATGGGCTGGAAGTTTACACCTCTCTCATCTAAGATAAGATTTTTATCAGAAATCTAAACCAATTTAATAAATCTTTTTATAAAATGCGTGAGAATTTTCCTTTTATGCGTGTGACTGTGAGCATGTATTAAAATGCATGTCTCATGCAGAATGAGTGAGACTTGGAAGGTATGACAATGATATGTCGCAATTAACACTCGTTATGATATACTACCACGAAAAGGTTATTTCAGGGACAAACACCTGTGCGGAAATGGAAGTGACCCGGTCACCTTAGCATAGGTGTCCCAAAACAGGATGTGGAAACCGGAAACAACACTAGCGTGGGCATCAAAACTGCATAAAGCTAAGAGCCGAAAGAGACAGAAAAAACTTGGATCTTAGGACCCAAGCAGAGACAGACATCAGCGGAGCCAGAAGGCACGAGACCGCTGTTCCTGTTGAGGACAGACTGACGGTCCTCAACAGGAACATTTTGATATCACATTTGTCTCTCTACTCCTATCAGTTCACTAATTATGATTATTTATTCATTTGCGGACTCGCACCAAATTGAACACTTACAAAAAAATGGCCTTTTCAATACCCTATAAAATTGAAAAGCTATCATATTTTTAATATGTAGACATTGTGTACTTGCTTAAATCTTATACGAAACTGAAGAACATCTATTTTTCTACTAGGTGATATTTGGGCACTGTAAACACGTTAAATTGAAAATTCGCTGTAAAATTCCTTTTAAGTCAAACGGTGACAAATAAGACACCAACAGATTCAGAATTGGATATTCTTTATTATGGCATGCATAACAATTTTGTATTTAGTCAGAATTATAGAGAATGAACACTTGAGAAACACGGGAAAATTAGCATTACTGTGACATTTTCACCTAAAAAAACTAACTGTTTGGACTACCTACTCTTACATTCTACTCCATCCTCACCTGTCTTATTTCTCTTCCTCCAAGATCTGATCATTCTTCTGATATGCATCAAAACCCCCTCAAAACAAAAAGCCTTTTCCGATTTAATCTCCCGCTTCTCGCTCGCAACATCAGGTTTTGATTAATCAATTGATGTTGTTCCAATATTCTCCACTTCCATTTTGCACTGTCAAAAACATTGCAATATTTCTGTCACATCCTCTTAATCAACCATCCAACCCACTTCTCTCTGGTGTATTTGACGGCATATAAGAGCCCCTTATTTCAGCAGGGAATATGAAGGAAAAAATGCATTCCCCTGGATTCCTCTCATTTATCACCTCTTCAGGTTCTAACCAAAGTGGGGCGGAACAGTAAAGGTTACATTCACCTTCAGAGGGCATCTTATATGGCATTAAATACAGTACTTTCTTTCAGTTACCTTATTCACTTTCATATTCATATTATTGTTATAACCTTTATCACCAAGCTATGGCTTTTCCATTGTTCATTCTTTTCTCTACTTGACAATCCGATACGCAAATAACAGTCAAGCTGCACTACAGGAAGCATGTTTATTGTTTCAGCACAGATAATATTCTTCATTGTGTAAATATTATTCCGAGAAGGGCAATTCCTGGATTGTTGTTAGCAAGCTTCTTAAATCATTTCTCCCGTATATCATGAGTTACAATAATGTCTGACATTGTCGATAGTTGAATAAACATTACTCTCTAGTGCAGGGGTCAGGAACCACATGCGGCTCTTTAGCCTATCTTGAGTGGCTTTTTAGGTGCTGTGAAAAGTGAAGAAAAAAAAAGAAGAAAAAAAAAGATTTTATATTATGAGCAAACATAAATTATTTTCCGGGGCTTATTTGGGTGCCGATTGGGTTGGGTCTATAAAAATTTCATTCATGGATACTTCTAAAAATAGGTAACCTAATAACCGGACATGGATTTGTTTCGTTTTTTTCGGTTCGGTTTTGTCAAAGACTTTAATGATTAATTTTCACTTCATATCATTTATTTTTATGTTGTTCCGTCTTTGATTCATTTCATTTATGACCCGGACATTGGATCAATTTCAGATAAGATTCAAAGCCAAAAATAACAAGAAGATACTAAGAAAAAAGTTAGCTATATTTATGTTTTCTTGTATGTGGCTCCAATAGTTTCAATTATTTTTTTTAGCTAAAAATGGCTCTTCAGGTTGAAAAGGTTCTCGACCCCTGCTCTAGTCTGATGTCACCTCTTGCCACTGGCGCAATGCCCCTCACACGACTAAGTTAAAATTGCTTACATGATCATCATCATTAGTTTGTTCTATGTTTGCCTGTATCATTTAAACACAGAATTAGTATAGAATAAGACTAAGAGGAATGCAACAAAAAAAATAAATAAATAAAAAATAAATAAATAAAAACTTGAGGACCTTTTTATTGGAGTTTTATTTCAACAACACAACACAAAATACTGGCTGGTTTCTACCAAAGATCATTGCTCAATGTCTATTGTCTTATTTTTATTGATCGCTTCGCGGCCTTTTGGCTAAGATCAAAGTGTAGTATCTGTTCTTCGAAACCACCATGGCCCTCGAAGTTCAGAGAACCACGGCCCTTCAGGGGTCCTTGTGGCATGCTCGGGTATCGTCCTGGGAGAAGTTGTACAGGATATCTTGGCCAGCTGGTCGGGAGGCGATCACCATTAGCATGCTCAGGATTCATCCTGAGAAGTTTTGGGGATTTCCACCCCCCCTTATCCTAGTCCTTGTGGCATTTGTCTCAGTTAACAGGGATTTGGGATTCTCCCCTAAAGTCTCTAGTCACGGGGACATGGGATCCCTCCACCTCCCCGCCTACTGAATTCGGCACTAAATGACCCGCCAAGGGTCGATGTGCCGTTAAACAAAACAATAACAATAACTTATTTTTATTCTGTCCAATTTGGTTTGAAACAGAACCTCATGTAACCTTAGTTTTAGTTTCAAAATATTACTCTCCTTTTTTTGCATGCCTCCCAACAAATTATACACAATAGTCAATAATGCTTGTATTAATTGCAAACTTCAGTGGTTAAAATCATCAAATTCCACTTTTAAGCACTTGTATTACTCTGGTGAGTTTCATTCATTCAGTCCTATGGATGACCTTCACATTTTTGCACTAAGATCAACACTCACTAACAGGGGGCTATTACTAATTCTTCCAGGGAGGGGGGGCTAAAAGTACACTTTAGGCGTTCCTCTGAAATTAATGTTTTTCTGTTCTGTAGAAGAACGTAGATATGTATTAAATGATCACCCTTTTAAATTTGTATTATATTTGTTATTTCTGTTCACACACTAAATTGGGAAATTTTGGCATCTGCTCACTTCCTAAATATGTTTTAATATTTGTTGAGTCACTATATATGTAATGATTTGATCAAAAGAAAGTTTTGATGTATTTCCTGAATAAATCCTACCGGTGATATCGCACGCTATATAAACACCTAATAAATAAATATCTGACAATATGAGAATTCTTGCCATCATAAAAGAGGGTAATCTTTAGATGGCACCATGTTTCCGGACAGGACTTCCAGTAAACTTTCTTTCTTTTTTTTTTTTATATATAACTAAGTTTATATCCAGCAATTAGGTTAGCTCTTATCAAAACCAAACGTTCAGTTTTTCATTTTAAAAACAGTTCTATTGTTCCTGTGTAAAATAAATTCCTTGAAAAATATTAATTTTAGAATTCTTAGAGCTACAGAGAGATTGTATATTCCATGTTGTTTTCCTCTCTTTATATTACTTGGGTAAAGTAGATTTGTCAAGGTTTGAAGAATTTATTTTCTAGTGAATGTGGAATAATTCATGATTTTCCCAATGGCAGCTATAGAAGTTTTGCCCTCTCTGTCAGCAGTCTTCTGTTCCACAAGGAAGCTATCTTTTTATTATTAGATGGCAAAAAGAATAAAAACAAAAAAAAAGCAAACGTTTGTTTAGTTTTCCAAATAAAAATAAAAAACAAACCTTTTATCTTCAACATTAACTTTATTGAACAATATATTTACCTTTCTGTTCCACTATCTTTTAAGCAACTTTTTATAATTCCATCCTCCCAGAACTTTTTATCTTTCTCAGCAAAGAACTGCTCTAGGTGCCTTTTGCAGTCTTCCAAGGAATTAAAAAATTTTTCATTAAGACAATTCTGTAAAGACCACAATAAATGGTAATTCGAAGGTGCAATATCTGATGAATACAGCAGATGAATAAAAGCAATTTTTGTCTAGTCACCAAAGAAACATATCTTCTAGAATTATCTTGATGGAATATTACACCCTTTCTGTAAATTCCAGACGCTGCCTTCAATTGGTCTAATTGGAGGCAGTACTTGTTTGAATCAATCATCCGATTCTCCGGAAGGAAATTATAACAGAGGATTCTCTTCCAATCCAACCATATACATAGCATCACCTAGTTTGGGTGAAGACTAGACTTTGGTATAGTTTGTGGTGGTTCATTTTGCCTGCCCCAGGATCTGTTGCATTTCACATTGTTTTAAAGTATCAACTGTTCATGGCACATCAAAATTTCTTTCAAAAACAGACAATATTGATATACAGTTCAGTAGGATTATTTTTTTGCTTTACTTATGTGAAAGTCACACTATCACATGACTAACATAACCAAACTGGTACAAATGATGTTCAAAACTTGATCTGTATATTTTCAGTATATTAGCAAATATATCTCCTGTGTCATATCACATTGATTTTTCTCAAGTAATGTCTTTATTTGATCAGTATCAACCTCAACTGGTCTACCTGACAGTGGAGCATGCTTCAGTGAGAAATCTCCAGCACAAAACTTCACAAACCAATTTTGACACGTTTGATCATCCATAGTACCTTCTCCATAAACTGCACAAATCTTTTTTGCGTTTGAGATGTAGTCTCAACCTTCTTTTAAAAAAAAAAAAAAAGAAAAGCATAATATAGTTTCAAATACTAGTTTAATAAAAAAAAAAAATAATCATTTTTTTACTAAAACTCAAGCAGTCACCGCCGTGCCAGCTTAGTACGAGAGTAAAAAAAAATGTTAGCTTCTAGAGGTGATCAGTCAAATCAGTCTTTATGATGCGATCCATTTTGGACGGTTAAATCGTCCAACTTTGCCAAGAAAAATATTATGGTTGAATAACAACAACATTGATAGTCAATACTGAAAGTGTATGGCTTACACATGAATGTTTGATTATTATGATTTCAAACATTTGTATATATGCTAAATCAGAAAATATACTGCTTAACATTTAACGGTTTCATATTTGCCCAATATAATTCAATACTTTTTTGATAGCTTCTAATACTGTTTTAGGATAATAAAAAATCAATTATTTGCTTTAGGGTTAGGGGTCAGACTTTAGGAGGCTCTAATAACGATGCGTTTGGAATATAGTCTTCTTACTTGATCAAAATGATGATTTAATGAAACTCCACCAATTGTTGCGAGCAAACAAATTTGCTTAAACCTAATTTGATTTCCAAGTAATATCCAGACATTTTGTACGTTGTGGAATTATTGTCTAGTTAAATTAGTACATAGTAAAAAAGAAGTCCAAACAATATAATTTGATTATGCCCCCAGACAATGAACGAACAAATATTCAAACATTTATATTTGAAAAAAAGATACTGCATAGAAGAACCCGCCATCCCACCTATTACAGCAGGGAATATTACGAAAACAATTTTTAGTGTATTTATGGGAAGGCATTTAATGTTATTGAAATATGTGGCTAAATTATAGCAGAAAAAAACTTGGTGAGTTACTATATATGTAATGATTTGATCGAAAGAAAGTTTTGATGTATTTCCTGAATAAATCCTACCGGTGATATCGCACGCTACATAAACACCCAATGAATAAATATCTGACAATATGAGAATTCTTGACATCATAAAAAGAGGGTAATCTTTAGATAGCAGTATTTGTTTACGGACAGGACTTCCAGTATTTGTTTACGGACAGGACTTCCAGTAGAAAAAATATGCAACTTTACATAAGGAAAAGTTTTTTAATAATAATGCTGCTATAATTTACGAGAGAAAACAAATACAATTTAGCTATACCACAACTTCGTACATATAGGGGGGATATTTTTTGGGGAAAAAAAGTGGGTTTTATATTGCTCCAAATACAGTTACGTTCAAAAAACTATTTTCATATGGAAAGAAAGAAAAGAATAAATGTTATTTGTTCTACCTACTTACAATAAAGAACATTTGCAAGTATTCGACTCAGGAATTATTTTTTCTATTTGGTATGGAAATGTTAAAGAGATTTATGTAAACCTAACACAAGTGCATATGTAATATAAAAGTAACTTCCCAAAGAAATTACTCAAGAGGTAATTAATATTTGATTAACCCTCTTCAGACTCCTGGGACCAATTGTATACCCTGTGGTTCCTGTAGATCTCTTTTTGAAGTCTATTGGGACATATGCATAAAAAAGAAAAATTATGTAAATGAGATTTTCCTGGTTTTCACAACTGCAGACAATGACGTCATCATAGTATAAAACCAACACAGAAATTAGTTTGCATTGCAGGACTGAACAGGAAAGACGTGTAGGGAAAGTGAACTACTAATTTCATCTTTTCCATCTGTCACAGAATAAAAGTCCAATGAGACAAATGTATTCCATCAGGATTTTGGTTTTTCAAAATACGGAAAATCTTTGATTTAACTCTGGAAGTCCTAAAGCCAAAACTGTGTTCATTATTATTCAATGATTAAAGAAAACTATTGTTTTATTAACTCTTAACATCCCGTTGAAAACAAACATGGCAGAAAATCCTAAAACACACAAGTCTTTCTTGCAATACTGCCAATTTTCACAACAATCTGCCCAAAAGTAAAGATACTATAGACATTTGAATAAACAAACCATTTTTAGACATTTTTTGCTCAATCATTACAGGACTGGGCTTTGGACTTAGAAAATTTTCAACAGGATATTAAGTGTTAATAAAACAATAGTTTTCTTTCATCATTGAATAATAATGAACACATTTTTGGCTTTTGTATATCCTTTTAAAAATTTAGGCATTAAGCACCTTAATAGGGTAGACTTGAAAGAGTTAACACAGAACACAAGAAAGGATCATTGATTTGATATTTCAATGCTAAGCTACATCACATGTAGAACAGTATTTCTGTTAACCAAATAGTCATAGGTTTTCTGGGTTTACTGCCATCTTTTGTTTCATAATTATCTGATAAGTGTGCAGATGTGTATTTGCCACTTCCTCTGAGATCCAGGTGTTAAAGTCTAATACAGGTAAACAGACAGAAATGATGTAGTCTTTATCTTTGGGTAATTGTTATTAAGATGTTTCTCATTATACTACTTTGGACTTGATTTCCGAGAAAAATTGCCAAGTACCAATTATCGAGATAAACTAGATTAGTTTAGATATTTTCTATAGTTTTGAGAAGGGTCATTAATATTCAAATGGTTCTTCGGACGATTGAACTCCTTGTTGTTTGTGTTGTAAACACAGGCCCTGTGCTATAAGGGTTACCCCCCATTAAAAATAACTTCTGTTTAGCACTCGGATTTTACACCTGAAGAAGGCCAAAGAATGGGTAGGCCAAAACGTTGTGTTTATGACACAAACAACAAGAAGGAGCTCAATCATCCGAAGAATCATTTGAATGTAGATTAGTTTACTTTAAGGCTTCTAACAATATGAATGTAAACCACTTTCAAAAAGATGCAAAGTTTCTTTTATTTTTTCTATCAAGAAAGAAAAAAAAGTTCCCTGGTCAAAGTTTTTTCCTCATGGTTCATTAATGTTAAACAAAATTCACATAATACAAATATTTTTATCCTTACAGATTATTTTTCTGAAATTCTAATATATAATTAATCAACAATGCAATATAAATAAACCTTTGTAAATAACCATGAAAAATAATAAAATGAGACAATTATTTGCTCAACTGTCAGCGGATATCCGCAAAGTTTGGGCAGATGAAACAGAGGAAAATGTCAAAGAGAACAAATAAATGCCAGAGGCCACATCAAGGAAGTAAAGGTTCTACTTGAACAATTGCAAATCACAAGAAAGCGAATTCATTTAGAGGCTCTTGAAATTCAGCTTGTAGAACCAAGGCCAAGACCAAAGAGATTCTTCGGAATTCAAAATTATTCAAGAATCTTATCAGAAGTCAGATATATTACATCTATACCAGGAGGGGTTTCAATTCGACATAAATGTAGGTCCCAAACTTTGTGGCAAGTGACCAATAGGAGATTAGCACTACAGAATCTTCCAATCAAATTTTGGTTCCATCCAAGTTGAACGAAAAAGTGCTTTGAATTATATCCATTTATAACCCCTGTCTCTACAGTGTGCAGAACAGAACAAAGATAAGACTTGAACCTTGTGAATAGTTTTGATAACAAAGAAGACAAGGGTATAATTGTACATAACAGCACTATTCTGTCAGTAATACTTACCAATTTCTGATCAATTACTGAAACTGGCTCAAATGTATTTTCTGTCAACAATTGCAATTTTACTAGTTAAGTCATCAAATGCTACATTTAAACAGGAATGTTACTGTAGTGATTTTCATTTATTCATAGTCCTGTGAGCAAATAACAACTTCTTACACCAAGACCAACACACAGCAACAGTGGGCTATTACAAATACTTCTGGGAGGCGGGACCAAAAGATACCCTTTCCACCCTCTTGGCCAGAGGTCAGCAAACTACAGCCTGTGGGTCAAATTCACCCTGCGGCCTCATTTCATACCGCCCTCATACCGCCCAACGACTTCCTTGAATGTGTAACATTGGATACAAAAATTCTTTGTTATCCTTATCTATATTTGGTTAACACACAAAATTAAGTATTGAAAAATAAAGCAAAAGTTTCATTTTTGTGACGCCCTCAAATAAATCAATGTTTTACAGCTATGGATGTTTTAACACTAAACAGCCCTGCCGTTCTATTAATGTACTCACAACTTGAACCACAATTTCACAGTATTTTGTCCCCACCCAAGATGTTTCATAGTTCTCAGTGATTGATAGTGCGTGGAAGTTTATGTGGGTATATATACTCCTATAATGAAAAACATTAAAGTAATAAAAACAAGCTGTTTCCATATCCTAATATGATCATTGTTTCATTTTTCTTCACCTTGGAACGCAAGACATAATATTTCTAACCGGACCGACTCCAAAAAAGAAATTGCTAACCACTGCTCTAGGCACGTCAAAATACACATAATAATTAGATAGTGTGTATTTAGGCAGTAATCCTTCATTAATACATGTCTGGTTAAATATGACAGACAAGGAATACCTTTTCAACTTTTTGAAAAGCGCTCTGTCAAATATATATTGGACAATATTTATATACATTGGATCTTGACATACGTTCTCTTGTGCATAAACAAGAAAGCCTAACCAAAAAGTTGAAAAGGTATTCCTTGTCCATCATATTTAACCAGACATGCATAATAATTAGAGTGTTTGTTTGATAAATCCTACCCATGATATCACAGGTTACATAAATAAATAGTACTAATTATAATAAGGTTAAAGTAGTGTATCCGTTTTGTTTTCTATTTAATAACTAGTTTACTGTGCCATCAAAAATGACGGCATATATAAAACATATGGATTACATTGCATTTTATATATGTAGATTGCAGTGAGCTTGGAGAATAGCGTTCTGTTAACCACAACCATTTTTTTTTTTTGATTACTTTTTCTATTTTTATTATTCTTTAAATTCAGCATTTTTACTACATCATCAGAACATAAAATGTTATTTTACTACATCAGTATGAGAGAGTTCAAATCACATTGCTAATTATTATGTGTGGATATATTCTTTATTTGCTCTCCTCAGTAAAGATATTTATAGTCACATATAGCCATGACAGATTTGCCTAAGTACAAGCATCTTCAGCTTAACTTGAAGCAATGTCTTAAAATTGAAAATTTTGATAGCAGCCAGTTTTCAGATCTCTAAAAGACATCTATCCAAATACAGAGAAAGTCACTTATTGTGATCACTTTGAAACAGGGTCTTTTAGATAACAATAACTGGCTGATAACATTAAGCAAAGGATATAAAATTGGATCAATTTACATTCATTATTATGTTATTAATATTAAATTCATTGTTATAAAACAACTTTACATTATAAAAAAATTAATATGAAATTTAATTTTTTTTACTTTTAAAAATCTTTAATTCATTTTAAATAAAGTGTTTACGACCGGCTGATTTTGATAATAACCATTTGATAACATTATCTGTGATTATGATAAACGGCTTCTTCTGTATATCAATTCCTTATGAAATATTTGTAAACAGTCAATAAGTACATGAAGATTATAAACAAAATTTAAGCTACTAGCAAAAAAGGAAAAGTAATATTTTACGCATTTTTAATATAAATGATTGACAACCAACAATTTATACCGAAGGCTGATTTTTATCATTATAAAATCCCTGCAATTGCTTTTGTTACCGTGTTGAGCATACTAATAAAAATCACCAAAGCAATGAGCTACATTAACTCAACAAATCGGCAGGCTTTTGAGCTAAATGTCTAGTTTATAGAGTTAAACAAACATAATAGAAGAGTTATATTATTTACAGTTTATGCATGGTAGTGTAGCAACATCGGACTCCAATTTGTAGTGGATGTAATCAATCACATAAGCTTTTGTGAAGGTGAGGTTGTCGTTCATGCGTAGGTAATGTAAGGTGTAAAAGGGGTCATGTTTAATAGGTGTCAGAAGTGCATTACGATAATCTTTGCTTGGAAGTACATAAACCTACGGCGATGTTTAACCAGCATTGAGAGGCCCTAAAAGTCATAAAGAGGCTCCAAAAGTCATAAAGATGCCGTAAAAAGTTGTTTTTTTTAACCCTTTATAGGGTACGCCTAAAAATATTTTAGATATCAAAATAACCTTTTTGTATGTTAAACTAGACCTAATTACAAGATATTTTCAGTTGCAAGTTTTTGGAAATGTTTTGTTTATGGGGACAAAACCCCCTCTGATGAAGTGATCATATATGGTGCCTCACCCAAAAAGTGACCAAAAATGGCAAAAAAGAAAGTTAAATAGAACATAGAATTAAAGAATAACATTCATAATAAAATCAACCCGGAGGTGTTATTTTTTTGGTCAATATCAATTTTTTTATATCTATTCATTATATATGAATAGATATAAAAAAATTGATATTGACCAAAAAAATAACACCTCCGGGTTGATTTTAAAATTTTATTGCTCGGACCAAAAACAGGCTAATTTAATGGGGTGTGGTATGCCGTAAAACAGTTTCTGTCTTTATTCAAGCACAAGTGTACTTTGCAAAGCTTGTAGACCATATTGGTGCAGATTATGTTCTCTTTGTGGCTACAATATTTGCATGTGGCTGACGGGTCCGCAGGTGATCATATATAGTTACTTGCCCCATAAAGGGTTAAAGTATAATTAAACAACATATTCTTCAGAAATTAACGCAATAATGAAATTAAACGCATTTCTTTATCAGATTGCACAACATGAACTCTGCAGTTTTGCATGTTTGATGCACAGGTTTATGTACGTCATACAAAGATTACCTGTATCACCTTTTGACTTTTTAATTCTATAAACACTTTGATGTAAGCTAGGCAGCAAGTGAGTAGCTAGGTGGTGACAGACATAAAGTAAGTGTCCAGTTTAGCATTATACTTACACTGTAAATCAAACCCCTTGCTAAAAGTATATATGGTAAAACATTCCCCAGGATCCCATTGGTAATCACAGAAAATTTGGTGGCCAGAGCTCAAACCATCCTTAAATTATGTGATAACAGACAGTTGCAAAATTGAAAAAAGAATTGTCAAAATAGAAGGCTAATTGCCATAAATCTAAGCATTGACCGGATTTAAAATAATTGGGTGATAAACATTTAACTCCAACTGGAATGTCTTAAGTAGAGAGATTTATTCGCCTCCACACATGGAGAAAATGTGACACAGGGTCAAGTTTAATGTGGGAAACCTTATGCATATGTATGGGTAGAGACAAAGATTGTCTAGTTCCCGCAGCCTTGCCCTTTTCACAGCGGGGCTCGAAATTAACATTGTCTAGGGGACAAACAAATATCTTCCTCGGGACGCCTCCGAGACAAAAATGATTTTAAAATAAAAAAAAACTTTCTTTTTTTTTAAAATTTGGTTAGGATTGTTTTTCAGTATGGTTTACATTTCCTTCGGGACGGTTAAAATTGTTTTCCGGGACGGTAGTGAATAAAGTTAGTCTGGAGCCGAGCGCCACAGGCATCAAGAAATTCCCTGACCCAACCCCTCTATAAAGTGCAATAGGGAGGTGCAGTCTAGAGAAGTGGGCCCCCAGGAACCAGGCAATAATTTTTCAAATTAATTAAGAATCATTCTTCGTAAGATTGGCAAACCTGCCAAATCAAGTTCAGGGCAAGAAATGCTGTTCTGATATTTCTTTCTCTAGCTAAGAAACCATGTGTATGCATCTGTGCAGGTGAATAATGTTCACACATGTAGATATAGAAACTGAAGGTGTATTTAACATTATTCAAGTCTCGGGGCAAATTGAGACAATCACTGTAATTTATACTAATAATATATAATAAATAAACCTTTGCTTCCAACGCTAAAAAAACACCCAGCCAAATTCTTTTGGTTGGATTGTCCTCATTCTGTGTATTTCATTCAGTCATATACTAAATGCAAAAAAGAATTTTTTTAAACGGTTTTTATCGCATAAAATAAATAAACGGAAGGGATAAGATGACAGGATTTAATTTCAATAGGATCAGAAAACAACTTAAAAAATAAAATAAAATAAAAAATAAGGGAAAACGCTGAGTTTCTGGTTACCAACATTCGCTGCCGAGCACAGGATCTACTCCACCTCCCGATCTTCAGAGACAATATTCATGGTAAATCATCATCATCATCATCATCAGCCGTTGTAAGTCCACTGCTGGACGAAGGCCTTTCCCATCTCCCTCCATGACAACCTATCTTGTGCTAATCTCTGCCAAGTCTTACCGGCAAACTTTTCTATCTCGTCCCTCCATCTTGTGTCTGGCCGTTTTCTACTTCTTTTACTATCCCATGGGCACCAATCTGTTAATCTTTTCCCCCATCTATTGTCATCTCTTCTCGCTAGGTGGCCGGCCCATCTCCACTTTTGTTGTTTAATTAGTTGTATAATATCCTTTACTCTAGTCTTTTTAAGGAAGCGGCAGAGATGGTAGGCAATACAAACGTAAGCAATAACACAGGTAAATACTCTAAACGAACATTAAAAAATTCATGGTAAATATTATTTACTAAATAAAGTGAACAGTACAAATCCATTTTGTGAGTGTCTTCAGTTTTTCTTGCTAAAATTAGTCTCTAATGCTCAATCCAGACAAGAATATTAAAGTTAGAATCTTTTGTGGCAAAGAGACATGAGGTACTTTTTATTTTTATTTTAATTAAACACTAGACTTGAAGTTTCTAATTAGGCTCTAGAAGTAATTTTATCTTCATTACTTTCAGCAATTAATTCAGAATCCAATGGATTGGTATTTTATGTTTCCTGGTTCTTTCAGAATATTTCCCACGGTAGTCTTCAATGATTGTAAATCTTCATTATACAAGTCTGTATCCAAATTCACAGCAATTAAACTGAAAAAGTGAGACGTATGCCCTCAATGTTCACATACTCGTTGTGTTTAGTTAAAAGAGTTAGTTTAGGTCATTATAGTGTTCATCATTTTTTACTACTTTACGTACTTAAGTGAGAAGGGGTTACTTATTTCTGCAATATTAATCATCTATACAAGTTTTAAAATATGTGGGAATAACTGAACCCACAAGATTATTTGGCTGGTTTTCTATGTTCTCTTTAAATTGTTCTTAATATTTTCTGAAACAGCACAGTGAGCAAGCAGTTCTGGAGTTCTACTTAGCACTGTTGGACGACTCAAATTCATGATGGTGCTGGAAATAAGAATTTAATACAGTTAATATGGTGGCATTTTGGGCAGAGAGGGAGAACTCACAGTAGAATTATTCAGTCAGTGAAACTCTTTTCTTTTTGGTAGCAGAGCATAGTTCAAGCCGCTTGTTCATTTTTATATACAAAGACCAGAAGTGACATAGCATTACAGGAAGTAACATATTACATATCTATATACAAGCAATAGGACACTTTAAGTTTACACATTAACAAGCACAATGTTTTCCACAACAAATTATTCAATGATAATATTTGTTTGTTATTCAACAAATAATCAGATAAAAACCATAAGAAATCTCCAATAAGACAGATACACGACAAAGAATCCATATGTCTGAGTGTCCACTGTATTCTGTTTTATCCACCTACACACTAATGTCGTACTTATCTTTGTTAACCCATTATGGGGCAAGTGACTATATATGATCATATATGATTAAATGTGGTCTAAAAATAGTGCATTACATCTACTAAAGCGGCAATCAACTAGTTTCGAGACATACCACACCCGATTAAATTAGCCTGTTTTTGGCCCCCACAATAAAATTTTAAAATCAACCCAGTGTTATTTTTTTTGTCAATATCAATTTTTTTGTATCTATTCATTATATTGAATGTTATTCTTTAATTCTATGTTTTATTTAATTTTTTTATATTTTCCATTTTTGGTCACTTTTTGGCTGAGGCACCATATGATCAGAGGGGGTTTTGCCCAGATAAATAAAAAAATTTCAGAAAACTTGCAACTGAAAATATCTTGGAATTAGATCTAGTTTAACATACAAAAAGATATCTAAAATATGTTTAGGTGTGCCCTATAAAGGGTTAAGCACAAAATCAAAAATTTTAAATAACGTGTCCCTATTTTTTTTTGTTGTTGACTGCAGTGAATAATAGACATGACAAGGTAGAAGTGGATTTTTAGAATTAGCAACATAAAATGAATACTGCCCTTCTCTTCATAGACATTATTCAGGGCCTGGCACTAGAGACAGTGATCTTAGAGAAAAGCACGCACTATGTGAAAATATTTGGCATTTAATATTAAAAAAATATCTGATATTAGTCACTGTGCTATCCGTTACGGACGAAAGAGATCCTTCCCCTTCTTGCATATTCCATAATGGTATCACAGACGACTGGACTGACTGCAGTGAGCATAGGACCGGCAGAGCCCCACGCCCCACACCACAGTTTACCTGCCAAGGCGAAGCAGCATTCAACACTGCCGCATCCTTATGGCGAGAAAAATACCCAAAGAGAAAATATTCCATGCGGTCAACGAGTATCTTTTTTTTAAAAACTGGTCTGTCTATGAATATGGCAAATTAATGACTGGCTTTTACAAACTATTACTCCCCGAAATTTTACAATAAAATAGAATCCGGTGCTAAATTTATTTTTCTCTTTTTTTTAAAAAAAAGAAAAAAAAGAAAAAAGCCTTTTAGTAGTTAATGACATTTTAATGCGGTAGGTATGCCTTCCAGTATCATTTTTATAAAACGGAGACGAGAAAGTGTTCTGATCTGTTTATTATAGAATGAAAAATGAGGGTGAATCATTCAATTAGTAATAAAAAAAAAACTGATATCAGTGCCCCTTCCTCTAAATAATGTTGCAAACACTGTAAACCAATAATTCAAAATGATATTGAAAAAAATCGGATCATCTCTTAAAAAACGTCACAATAAAAATGGAAGTCAAAGAATTAAAAGTTATTTTTACGACAATAAACAGTAAAAAAAACACATTTATTTCTAGAAAGAGGCGTGATTCACCTTTAAAGAAAGTGATGGTGTAATTTTTTTTATTATTGTGTTGTCCCCGAGAGAGAGAGAGAGACCTATATTTATACAATAACCAAAAAAATAAAAAATACTTAGAAATTACAATTGCAATACGTGGAAAGTTAAACATGGTTACAAAACCATTTAAAAACACAAATAATAGAATTTATTACATAAGAAAATTATTAGTCATCTTATTCCATCATTGATTGATTAGCAGCAGAGGGGGGGAAAAGTTAAGTAGCTTCAAACGATTTGTTGTGAAAAGAAAGAAAATTAGCAGACAACTTAAAGAATGAGAAAGACAGAGAGAAACTTTCCCTTGAATAAACAATTGTAAAAAGAACGGGTTTTTTAGCACTGTAATGCAAGTCTGAGAAACAATCTAGGAAGGAAAAAAAAAAAAAGGCAGACTGCTGCTATCTTTGTGCAACAAGGTTTGTGTTACACAGGTCACATGCACTGCAATAACAACATACCCTCTGCTCAGGTCGTCGGCATATGGCTCATTCAACAAAGACTTTAATTCGTCATCAAGTTGTTTCGCAGTTTCAATACAGGTCTATGGGCAGACATATCGACCCTGGTGGATATGTCTTACCTACCACCCAAAAATTCTTAAAAACTAAAAATTTGCAACAAACATGATTACCCATTTGTCACATCGATGGTGGGGTGAGAGTTAAAAAAAAATTTTTTTAAATAATCCTGCAGCTATAAAAATGCACAGTACTTGTACAGTTTTAACACGACAACAAAGAAAAAGGGAATAAGTTATAGATAAATGACAGGGATTATCCCACGCAAACGTCTGTTACCATAATAGTAGAAGAAAACCGGTTTCGGGAAAAGAAGAAGCCTTCCGCTTCACAATCAGTTGAGAATTTATAAAATCAGCTCTGATCATAAAAAAAAATATATTTCACAGCACGCAAGGTGCAAAGATTAAGTTGCTTGTCTAAGTTTTTTGTATATCAAGTTAATTCTAAGGAATTGCATACAGGACTTTGTCAATACAACAATCTTACTAACCTGCCGACTGAGCAACGAGTTTAAAGCTTTCAGTTTCAACGTAGACATACAATGATTGGTGCTACAATAGCATGCAGTCTACCGGGCCCTTTCAGTGGTTCCAGTAGATTGCGGCTTCTTGGTCTTTTGGATAAGATCAAAGTGTAGTATCTGTTCTCATCAGCTTAGTATCTGATATGTCCCCAATGTAAGGACTTTGATATTAAACTGACTGACACTAATATAGTAGACTGGTCACTAACATTAACCCCTTGCGTGTTGTCGTGTTAGAAATGTATTAATGAATTACTATCTATTTGAGTGCAGGTTAGGGTTCTTAACTTAAAAATAAATTAAATTACATGGTTTCTTCTTTACACAACAACTGTGGTTGAATTCATAAAATATCGGGGACATATTAGATATTAAGTTGATAAGAACAAATACTACACTTTGATCTTAGATAAAAGGCTGAGAAGCCAGTCTACCGGGGCTGCTGCTAAGGCACAGTAGACCGCACACTACAGTAGCACCCAATGATCTACGATTAATAATGGAGAACTGATTTTGAGAAATTTTCATATTTCTTTGCTTTGCTTCCAAAATAAACTGTTATTTTTTTAGATCATTTTAGAACATGACATATAGTCCACAAGTCCAGGATTTCTTGAGATCCATTGGATTTTCCCCCCTGTTACAAATCTATTTCAAGACAGAAATAAAATAAATTTCTAACCTGGAATAATCTATGTGTTATACTAAATATTTAACCCAGAAGTTCTTCAGTTCAAAGTTGACTCACATGCACGTTATTGGCATCAAAGAAAATATATACAGGGGCGATTCTAACACCACTGTGTGTACCGATACTACTCCCTGATCCTAGGCAGAGCCTGGCTAGCGATATTTTGATCCTAGCCAGAGTGCACAGATCCAATATGTAAATAATCATCATTTTTTAATACATAGGTACTAATAGTAGGTACTCCAATGAGTTTTTACAGGTCTTGTTATTCTGAACATTTTGATACCTCATTTGCCTCTCTACTCCTATTAGTTCACTAATTATGATTATTTATTTGCGGACTCACAGCAAATTGAACACTTACAAAATAAATGGCCTTTTTAACACCCTATAAAACTGAAAAGCCATCATCCCAACATAAAACTAACTGTTTCATATCCTGAATACATGTATTTACTAGCATAGTACTACTATGCTAGTAAATACATACATAAAAATAAAAAAAGTACTTATAAAATACATGATATCCACCATGTGTAATATATACTGAATAAGAATTAGTCATTGTGTTATGTAAAAATTAAAAATGGATGGACAAATTCGGAGCCTGCTTGAAGAAGTTTTGATTGCATAAGGAAATACAAATAAATGCCAAATTCCTCAAGTCTGCTTTCTTTTCCTCAACAACATGAACTTTCTTTGAGCCAGATATCAACCGCACCATCTGTGTGAATTCTTTCTCTCAAAAAGGAAGGAAAAGGATTCCAGGGATTTATGTGAGATCATGATAAACCTTTTCGCCTCAATAAAAGAAAAGAATATAAGATTTAAACTGAGCTGCATGTGCAGGTATAGCCCATGCAGCCAAGGAAAAAACATGAAACTTCAATGAATTTGAGGTTCAAAATCAAGCTTGAAAAGACGCATGACAATATGATCATCAAGAAAAAAAATATCTTTAAAACTTTTAAAGATATTTTTCTAAGTATTCAAATGGTTCATCGGACGATTGAACTCCTTGTTATTTGTGTTGCAAACACAACGTTTCGGCCAATCCATTACAAATAACAAGAAGGAGTTCAATCGTCCGAAGAAGCATTTGAATATTCATGACCCTTCTCAAAACTATAGAAATTATGTTTCTAAGTGTTCAATTTGCCACGAGTCTGTGAACTAATAGTAGAGAGGTAAATGAGGTATCAAAATGTTCAAAATAACAAGACCTATAAGGGGACAGGTACCAGATGTACAAGATCTTCCTGTAAAAACTCATTGGAGTACCTATTAAAAGCTAAACAGATCCTTTTGTGATCTGTATGATTTGTAAAGCAAACATTTCACTTATACTGAAACAAAGTACGTAGGAAATTTATTTTATTCCACATTTGTTTAAACTTTCATAAGGCCAATGTGCAAAAAGTTTTTGCAAGTAAAAGAAATCCACGATACTCATGAGTTGATTGATTGTTTTGTTTAACGGCATATCGACCCTCGGTGGGTGATTTAGTGCTAATGGTGATCGCCTCCCGACCAGCTAGCTAAGATATCGTGTGTAACTTCTCCCAGGACGATACCTGAGCATGCCACAAGGATCCCCGGAGGGCTGTGTTTCTCTGAACTTCGAGGCCATGGCGGTTTCGAAGCACAGATAATCCACTTTGACCTAGCCGCTGCCTCAGCCACAGCTAAGGTATCCTGCACAACTTCTCCCAGGACGATACCCGAGCATGCCACAAGGACTCCCGAAGGGCTGCATTTCTCTGAACTTCAAGGCCATGGCAGTTTCGAAGAACAGATACTACATTTTGATCTTAGCCAAAAGGCTGAGAAGCGATCCCTCTCCGATACTCATGAGGTTTGCACTTTATGAACAATAGTGTATGTATACTACATACACAGATGTACACTGTAAATAAAAAGAAAATGCAGCCAGAAAATTCCCACAAAATTATTGTCCTTGACAAAACATTGTTTCCGGAATTCAAACGACAGTGGACATGAAAACTACAGCTGCACTGTGTTTGCAATACTTCCCAACAAACACGGTTTTCTAGTTATTACTAGACTAGACTATATTTATCAAGAGACAAGATGTCCTCGGTGCAAAAAAAAAGAGAAAAAGTCTTTCGTCTTTTCGTTCATCATCATATTCTTAATCTTTTTCCTCTTCTTTCATATCTGATCCCCCTGTGCCCAGCACTCCATAATAATTGGTTATAATTAAACAACCATTTTAAGATTAACTTTACTATTTTACCAAATAGAGGAAGAGTCAGTTAATTGTAAGTGATAATTCAATTAAATAACTAGCTGTTTATGTAATCTATGTTGTCATAGGTAGGATTTATTAAACAAATACATCAAAACTTCCATTCACTGAATTGTGCATTTTTTCCCCTTAAAATTTGTTTTAGCAAGTTTCAGCACTCAAACTGTATGTTATGTATTGAAAATCAGGAAGAGAGGGATTGTCAGTGGTCAGTAATTAATACAAACATTACTCACAGAATAGGGCTACTACATGCATAACTCTTAATGTATCTTCTCTACTCTTTTTGTGATATATCATGTAAAGCAGCACTGATAAGACGCACAGAGCATAAATTCCGGAATCCATGTTTTAATTTCTTGTCTAAGCATCATATGTAACTCCTCAAAGTCTTCACCGATCTTTAGACAGTTAAATGATATTATTTCGCTCCAAACAAGGAAATTTTTTGATCGAAATGTATGTGGATTTTATTTGGGGAAATTACTGCCAAGTCTGTTATAGAGGATATTTATATTTAATAAGCTTAGTACGGCACAAGGCCATTAGTATAGAGCACAGTGAGAATTGAACTCACTACAAGACAAGTTTGCTAGCCATTACTCTATGGTGAGAAGACCATATCATAGTTGGTATCATTGGCAATTCGACCAATAACAGGCAATCGAATCTATCGACTGAATGTCCCTTGCTCTAATCACTAGATTAAAATAAAATTCTAAGTACAAACTGTGAGCAACTCAAAAATACTGCCAAAAGGCAATTTTTAAAAAATAGCCAAAAATGTCCAAAACCTGCAAAAAAAGATGCTAAAAGTGGTCAAGAATAGCCAGAAAAATGGCCAAAGTGTTTCAGCAGAAATGCACTAATTTATCGCTTTTTGCACTGCCAAAACAAGAAACGCTCTGAATCTAGTGTGAAACAGGCTAAATTGGCAACACTGACTGCGAGTATCTCTGATGAATTATTATATGCCACCTTCCAAGATATTTTGGATCAGAAAAGGTAGAGAAGCGCGGGTCCATTAATTATACCACATCTACCAGCTGGCGTTTCCTTCTTTCTTTGAGAAACATAATGTTCACAACTGGAAACCCAAAACCTTAAAAAAAGGAATTTTTTGTTTTTGTTTTTAAAGTCACTGGAGATCACGTGTTGGTTACCAATGCCAGTTGTCAGAGCAAAGTAGGGCAAATTCCTTAAAATAAATTTCTAGAAATGCTTTTACTACTTGGGTACACACATACCATGCAACATAAATGATAATGTGTTCATCACAACTGAACTAATTCAATTTTAATTCTAGAAATATGGCAGTTTATTGAATGGAATGAAACTTAATCTGAAATCAATGTTTGACCTGATTTTCTTTCTTTTTTTTTAAAGATATGCTAGATTAAGTTACTTATTTGATTGTACGATTTCTTTCACATTAAAAAAAAATTCAATTTAACTTTTTTTTTCTTATCAATGAATTTACTTTTTACGTTATCATTGGAATTCTGAAATCTACAACTCAGGAAAACGGCATTCTGCTGGAAAATACAACTCTGTCAGACAACAAAAGCAGGAATTTATCATGATATTCTAAAAACGCTCAATATAAAAATAAAAAATTTTAAAAAAGCAGTTTTTCAATAAAGTCTTTTTTAGGCTAATATAAAGATATTCAATAGCACGATAACTTTTCCACACGCATCTTCATGTTTTTTAATCTTCTGAACCAGATTCCATTACAGACGCCAACCGGAACACAGAAAAAATATCAAATACGAGACAGCCGACTAACAATGCCAATCAACATTTTTTTCCATTGATTCTAATGCACATAGATGTGTTATATAATTTTTACAAAGACTTTCTGCAAAGAAATACTACCATCAGAAATATTCGGTAATCTGGTGCCAGACAGGACTGTTAAGCTGGGAGAAAGACATTTCAACATTATCTTATCCTAACTTGACAGTAAGCTATCCTATTTGAATTCACCCAGAAAAGTAACCATTCCATACATTCTTAGACCTTTTTGAAAGTTTTATAAAACTGAATAGAACACTATTCAAATGGTTCTTCGGACGATTGAACTTGAACCGATCCATTCTTCGGCCTTCTCCAGGTGTAAAATCCGAGTGTGATAGGTTTAACAGAAATTATGTTTAAAGGGGCGCAGTCCTTATAGCACATGGCCCGGGTGTTTCTGTGTCTTTGTCTTGTCGAGTTTAGGTTTGTTGAGAAGTGGAAGCCACATCGGGTTGAAATCAGCACTTGTCTGACTAATACATTTAGTCGACATTCTACACACGAAACGTTGTGTTTACAACACAAATAACAAAGAGTTCAATTGTCCGAAGAACCATTTGAATATTAATGACCCTTCTCAAAACTATAGAAAACATCTGAATAGAACACATTTCTTCACATAAGAGCAAATGTAAGAAACATTTATTTATTGGCATAACTCTACAAAAAGTAAATGCAACTCAACAAGTAGAATAATGAAAGCATGAGAACCTGCACTTTAGCCTTTTCTTTTTTGATTGAGACATTTTAAGGCTTTTTAAACAGAGTTAAAAAAAGAAGAAAAAAGTTACTCCATATATTTTTTTTACTAGCAGAAGTTCCCAGGATTGCCTGGGATAAAAAAAAACTGAAGAGGTAACATTAACTGCTGCTCATATGCATGCAAACTAACCTAATTTTTCCTCATAGCCGATGAATATTTACATTAGATCTTTTTTTTTTTAAATACCTTTTTTCCGCATTAATTTCTAAGCTTCTATTTAAAGATTCATTTATTTCTTTAAAAACATGGTGGCTCAATAACCGAGTGGTTAGAGACATGGAAAATGTAAATCGACAAACCAAGTTCACCTGCTGGAAATGTGTCAGTTTTGAGAAAGAAAAAATTGTTTTGGGGTTTTAGAGGGGGGGGGTTTACATTTACAATGTAGCTATAATGCTAATCTGGACCCTTACTGAATATATTCATAGGAAACCATGGATGCAAATTTCTCTTTCCATCAGTGGTTATGTAATTTTGGCAATATCTTCTGGAAGTAAAGTGTGTGTATGTGTGTGTGTTTGTACTCTTATAAGTCAAGAACTACATCACACAGAAAAAACAAAAGTATATTCAAAATCAGAATATTTGATTTAATGAAATCTTTCCAAAATATGATTTGCTTTCCAGTGTTGTTAGATTGGAGGTTTTTATCGTTGTGCACCTCAGTACTCAGGCTTTGGAGGAAGATATTTTTCTTCCTTTTTTAAAAAATTTGGTGAGGATTGTTTTTTGGGACGATAGTGAATAAAGTTAGTCTGGAACCCTGGTGATAAATGAGAGGAATTCAGAGAAATGCGTTTTTTCTTAATATTCCCTGCTGAAAAAAATAGGTGGG
>VCCN01002840.1:4420681-4438591 GCA_006491835.1 Architeuthis dux | reverse complement strand
GGTCTTATACGGCATCAATTATTTGTAAAGAGAAGTAAAGATCACAAACACCATTTGATGGAAGATTATCTTATTAATCTATATCAACATGCTAACTTGAAACTAGTTAAGAACCTATAAATGGCTGATCTAGATCATAAAATAACTGGGTATATGTTCCCCATGATAGATATGGTTATTAAATGATAATCAAAAATCTGATTTATTTAATTTGCTTTGCTTTTTTTACCCATCATTTCTGTTTATTGGCCCATCTCTTCCCTTAGCATTGCAAAACAAAATCTTTACTGATTGAAAGTAAAAAAAGATTGTTTACAAGTAGACATCCGTATTTTTATGACTGAAACTGCAAGTATTTAAAAAAAGAAAATTGATGTACATATTAACAATAGATCATAAAAGGTTACGAAAGATTTACTTTACATTCAAATTAATACAGGCCTCGGCCACTATAACAGCTTAATGTTATAGCAGGGTTTGCTTTATAATGCAGGTGGATGATTGATTGATTGATTTGTTTAGCGGCATATCAACCCTTGATGGGTCATTTAATGCCAAAATCAGTTTAATTTTTTTTTTAAATAGAGTCTTGCGACTTTGGTGAAAGGTTATTTTTTTGTTTTTAGCTAGAGTCTTGCGACTTTAGTTAAAAACAAAAAATAACCATTCACCAAAGTCGCAAGACTCTAGCTAAAAACAAAAAATAACCATTCACCAGAGTCTTGTGAAAAAAACAGGTGGCCTCTGTTTGGGGGTGTATTCTAGGCCCCAGCAGACAGGGCCGGCAGGTATATGGTGGACCCCAAATATTAATCTAGCTCCAAAATAGCTAAATTGATTGTGGCTCAGTTAGAAGGCTGTGTTGGCTCTTGGACCCCAACTCCCACTTTATATTGGGGGAGGCCTGTATTCTTCAGCTCATCAAATCCAATACAGAGACACAAATCACCACAGTTGGTAGTTATTAAAAATCTAATTAGTAAATCAAATTCTGTTCGGTTCTTCAATATTAATACTCTTAGGAAAGGCATTAATAAAAGGACAATTGGATTTTGTTTTAGCAATAGTTATTTATATCTGGCCTTGATAAACTCTTAACAAAAGACAGAATAGTGAACTCAGCTTTAATTATAAGTGACCAACAAGTATTTTAAACTACATGAAATTTGATACTGTAGCCAAGACAGATAAAGCTGGAATAAGTGAAAGAAAAGAAAATGAACAAACTGAAGTTATTCTTTAATATTATTTTAATAAAATTAACAGGTTGGGAAGTTAGATTCAAAAATAGCAATGGCTTTCTTCTGGGATTCAGAAATATAGCAAAATGCTTTTTAAAAACATGGCCGCCAGCTTGACAAAGGGGAAAATAATGATTAGAAGGTAGAATATATTCCACTCAGATAACCTTAGTCATCTGTAATAGGAAACCACAGATGTGAATTTCTCTTTCTATCACTGCTTATATAATTTTGGCAGTACAAGTTCTGAGAAGTTCTACAATGTGTCCTCCAATGTGCCCTGTAAGATAGTTTAAAGTAATTTACCCAAGATGGCTAAATCACTAGCATCATTCCCCCAGAACTTTAATACAAAAGTCTGAAATGGCTTTTTATTCATTTTCATTTAATGTCTTAGTCTGGCTGACTGTGGAGGCACCACAATTAATTTGGCAACCATCTTTCTCCATCCCTCTCTGTTCTGAGACTCTCTAAGGTTGTTGCTCAACTTGCCTATCCGTTCTGGGATAGAAGTGGTTGTCATCCTCATGTGGTGTGTCTAGGACAGATGAAGCCTATCCTTCTCCAGGCTTTAAGTTTGATTTTTTTAATATACAGATTTGAAAAAGGTTGTCTCACTTTCTCAAATCCTACACTTCAATATGGCTTATAAAGTGAAAAACAGAAGGCAGTGAAGTGTTTTAGATTTATGTAGGTGTCCTCAACTTTTCATCATAGGAATAAAATGGGGGAATACAATTACATTTTAAATATCAAATAGGAGTTAATGGCAAGTATACACAACAGAAAAAAATAAAACATTCATCTCTTCACATAGCAATTTATGTTAGATCAATGAGAGAGCTCTACTCAGTTTACCAAGATTGGTATCTGGAATTTTTCAAAATAGGCATCCAGGTTGTTAACTTTACCACAGTATGAAAAATGGCACTGGCTACTTTACGGCTGTTTCTATTGATTTAAAAATATACATTAAAATCATCAAAAAAAGATTTTCTTTACCTCAACTAAAAAACACTCTAAATTTTCATTGGATCACTGAATTAAGATCAGATCCGACACGAATGCTTCATGATGAACAGCAAAAAACAGCTGACAAGTTCTACTGGGAGTCCTCCAATGTTCCCATTAAGATAGTTTAAAGTAATTTACCCAAGATGGCTAAATCACTAGCATCATTGAATAACCAGGTCTACAATCAAAATTCTTTAGAAATGATAATAGCCAATATTTAAAGGAACGCACTATTTTCTGTCACAAAATTAATTAGCTTCATTGTTGAAATTTTTAACAATGGAAGAGGGGGAGCTTAATTTTGTCAGTTGACCTTATTTATAAAGCATACAAAACCAGGTAAGCTGAGAATAGAATGGACAACAACAAAAAATGCTAGCTCACACTTTCTATTGGCTCTGATAAACTGAGCAAGAAATGAGAAACATTTTTCCGTTCATGACACAGTTAACTATAAAATAGAAGCTTTCATGGACATGCCTTTCCCAAGAATATCAAAACAAAATGATGATCAGCAACCAAGATAGAATCAATTTCTGATATGTCTGACTGATGACACTCTGGAATAAATAACCTTATCTAACAAAATAAAACTTATATCAATAATAGTATACAGTTGGTCAACAGTACCAATCATCCTCCAGAACTTTAATACAAAAGCTAAGTAAAAAAAATTTAAAAAAACTCCAAGTAACCGATTTATATATTAAATAACAAATATATTGGGTTGTCCCAAAAAATTGTTTTGTTTTTGTCATTAAATGGCATTAAGAGCGTTTAGTTTTAACTAGCTTCATTTAAAAATATTGCCTTTGATTCAATTATAACAACTTTCATATCAGCATGCAACTTTTTTTCAAAAATTTGTCAATATTGGCATATATTTTTGTTTATTAATTCTAATAATGAAAACGGAAGAAAATAAGCAATGTTTTCGACATTACACTTTTATTTTAAGAAAGGTAAAAATGCAACTCAAATGCAAAAAAAAGATTTGTGCAGTTTATGGAGAAGATACTGTGAATGATTGAACATGTAAAAAGTGGTTTGCAAAGTTTCTTCCTAGAGATATCTCACTGAACCAAGTTCCATGGTTGGGTAGGTCAGTTGAGATTGATAGCAATCAAATCAAGTGCAGGAGATATACTCAAAATATCCAAATCAAATGTTGAAAATCATTTGCACCAGCTTGGTTATGTTAGTCACTTGGATGTGTGGCTTCCCATGTGTGATTTGCTATTTAAATGTAATGAAAATGTTCTGTTTTTTTAAACAAACTGTGACCGGCAATAAAAAGTGAATACTTTACAACAATGTGGAATGCAAGAGATTTTGGAGCAAGTGAAATGAACTACCACTAACCATACCAAAATCTGGTTTACATCCAAACAAGTATAAAAAAAATTAAATAAAAATCCGTTTGTGGTCAACAAGCTCACTGCAATGCAAAGTATATCCATATATTTCATTTTTGACAGCATGGGTAAACTAGTTATATTCTAATAAATAAAAATTATTTTTTTCCTTATGCTTTTTAATTGGTTGTATTAAAAATAATTTAAAAGATTCAGAAAAAATATATATAAATAAATGTTTAATTTTAAGCTGAAACAAACATCGAAAGTTGGTAAATTTAGAGTTCTTTGATTTGGTTTCAAGACTGCTAAATTACGGTTCAAACCACGGCTTGAAACCAAATCGAAGAACCCTAGTGGCAGATTCACATCGTGCCGACACATGGAGCACCAGATTACAGAGGTACAACTTGTATATAGGTTGCACAGTGGTCCATATGGAAGAGAGCAAGGGGGCAATGCTACACAAGATTGCCTTCACTATAATCCAATATACACCTAAAAAAAAGAGAGCATGGTAGCAATGCTACACAAGATTGCCTTCACTATAATCCAATATACACCTCAAGCCTTTGAAAAAATCAAAGCGATATAGTAAGAAAGAAATAACCGTTTACCATAAAAACAATCAGAAATAAACTTAATTGGCGCTCAGCAGCAAACTGGCACTTTGGAGGTGCAAGATTGGCGAAGTTCATTAACAAATTCATTAAACTTGAAAAATCAGAGCAAAAAAGCCTTTGTTCCAATCAGTCTAGTACTTGAAAAATGAACAAGATGTGAAAGCTTTAATTATCCAAAATAGTAAGAAAGAAAAAAGATAAAATGTTTTGTCCAGCAGAAATAATGATTTTCTTATCAACATAGCTGGTTAAGGCTCACATTTCAAAGTACCAATATCTTAGACAAGACTCATTATTAGTTGATGGGCCACCAGTTAGAGCTGATAGCTTTGTAAGACATTAAGAAAAACAAATACAAACACACAGCTTAAGTAAATAGGTGTGTGAAATCATTTTACTTCTCTACATTTACTAAGCTTTGCTTAGTATGGCACAAAGCCAAATAGGGGAGGAAGATTATGCCATGCCCAGTTTCCAAGTGGGAAGGGCATACATGCCTTAAAAATCATCATTCAAAACCCTGGTTTTTACCTGGGTTTGAACAATGATCTCTGGCACTAGAGGGAAATACATAACTATTTTAGACACAAGACAAGCCAAAAAACATTTTACTTCTCATACTAATTACATTACATTTTGTAAAATCTGTACTCAAAATCTTTTTTTTTAAATGCCACTAAACACTACAGAAAAGAGTTTAGGAATATGTATAGAATAAAATATATATTTAGTTTCTATTTTAATCCACATGTGCTCCAGATAGAAGATTTGCCATATCTGAGGATTAAAACTATCATTCTTAATCCTTTAAAAGGATAGTCAAATCAGAAGTTTATGTACCAGTTTTCTAGAGGGAGATCAAGTTATAAAATAAAAGAAAAAAATCATTAAACATGTTTAATAATAATAATAAGATCAAGAGTTAAGTAATGAGGGAAAAAAACAATTAATTCAGAATTAAATCTATGGTATGATGAACTAAATCCACAGGATGAGCAGACTACAGGTCAATGGACTAATAAATCAGCAGCAGAGCCAGGTCAAAAATTTGGGAGGGGATCCAGGCAGTGTTGCCAACTCAAAATTTTTCCGCGTGAAATCAACCTCGAAAAAGCCAAAATGCACTAAATACATTGTTAGCCTTTTTATGGCCATTTAAATGGCTAGATTATTCTTTTAAAATGGCTAAGAATAGCTACAAATAGCCTATGTGGCATATACACACATACACACGTATTTCCGATAAGTCCTGCTGCCGACACTTTGCAACATATGTATCTAAGTTTTGTCAAAATGTAATCTTCTCTGAGGTGTTACGCTTTTTTTAAATGTTTATATTTATTTCTGTCAGCCTGCCAGACTAGCCTCGCCCTACCCGCCACGGTTTTTCTCTTCATTTCTCCACGAATTACGAGGGTCAGTCTTGAAGAAATGGGTCTGGACCACCCCCCACCCCGGTTGTAATAAATACATTTCTACAAAATCTATTTCCAAACAATAGAAGCATGAAAAGGATAAAACCAGTGTCCAGTTCCCTCGGCACTTGCCTTTTTGGAAAGTCTCAGGCGTCAGGAAATCAGGAACCCCGACATTACTCCTCTTAGTGCAATGGGGAGGTGCAGCCTGCGAGAGAAGATCCTCTGGGACCAGATATATTTACTGTGTGATTTTTTTTTTTTCATAATCTCATACAACTTTACAGTTGTAACTGAGTTCGGTATTTCTGAGATGAGGTGTTAGTATTATTGATACTATTGTTCGGACCGAGATCCTCATCTTGGTTGTCATTTCCACAACGTTTCGGCCGATGTACCCTCCGGCCTTCTTCAGGTGTCAAGTTTTGTCGGTCACTGGGATTGAACCCACAACCTACAGATGACTCAACAGTCAGACGCTTTTTAACCAACGCTTTAGTTATCTAGGCCACCGTTGTTGAGTCATCTGTAGGTTGTGGGTTCAATCCCAGGCAGGAGCACTACAACTGAAAAATAACCACGAAACAATTTCTAGGACATGGATAGTGGAATGAGGACAGTATACCCCCGTGGATCAAATAAAGGGTTCAGTTCAATAGTTCCGGTAAGCGACCGACAAAACTTGACACCTGAAGTAAGGCCGGAGGGTACATCGGCCGAAACGTTGTGGAAATGACAACCAAGATGAGGATCTCAGTCCGAACAATAGTATTTACAGTTGTAGTAACCACTCTCTTCCTTTCTTAACCACAAACAGGATACATCCATGTCTTTTACTGTACAAATAGAAACCAATGAAGACGAGAGGGGGTCTATGCTTTTGTAACGTCCATGCTCCCTTTACCCACTAAACGAAGACATATTTATCACTTGGAAGGAAAGGGATCATTCAATGAGCCACTGAATTCTACCTCTACCCTACATTTGTAACAACAGTCCCCAAATATATGTGATGTATTCTTGCCAGCAGCATCCCCATGAAAAACAGACAGACGATATGTTACTCTAACGCTATTGAGGGGGAGCTGTAATTTTTTGAAATGATAGAAAGAATATTTATAATGGCACTTTTCTCTTTTCTTTAATTCTTAACCACCTTGCTGATCATTTGTTTCTTCCGAACTCGAGTCCAATTATTATTTAGATTACAATAAGATTCTCCAAGCTAGATTAGGTTCTGTCCCTTACCAGATGGAATTAACAAAAAAAAATAACTACCAAAATAACCCCAACGAAAATACCCAGCGAGTAACGCAGATTTTACAAGTATT
Organism: Architeuthis dux; assembly: GCA_006491835.1. NCBI lineage: Eukaryota > Metazoa > Mollusca > Cephalopoda > Oegopsida > Architeuthidae > Architeuthis > Architeuthis dux. Next base: position 4,431,612 of record VCCN01002840.1, on the reverse strand, counting down.
GCAATAATTTCGTATTCTCGGAGAAGAGCACTTTCACACCTTGGGACATTAGCAGTGGCGTAGCAAGAGGGGATCGCAAAGTCTACAATATATTTTTAAAAAGAAGCCGGAATAAAAGTCACGGAACAAAAGTCAAAATGTAGCGTTACTCTGAGCTACCTAAAAAAAACGTAATAGGAAGAAAAGTCACAACTTTGATTTTCTATGTAGGAAAAAAATTTGTTTAATAAAATATAAAATAATTTAATTTATACTAATTAAATGTTATAGTGTGACTTTATTTTAGGCCTATGTAAGGTGGTATTTAATTCTTCATGTTATTGTTATTTAACATTTTAGGAGGCACCAAAATTATTTTTTCCCCCGGTCGCTGAGAACCCTTGCTACGCTACTGGACATTATAAGTCAGTTCGCTGCTCTAACCATGGAACTAAACCTTCGAAAGTCATTTAAATTATTGATGAAATTAGTACCAAAACATTTTTCTTTTACAAAAAAAAAAGAAAAGAAAAGAAAAAGTGATTTTCTATTGCAAACAAACTGCTCTACGGCTACGAAAATGATGTTTCAGATATTTTTTACGGTAGAGTGGCGCAATGAGAAAGACATTTATTTTTATATTCAAGAGAAAAACAGAAAGAACTCTGGTAACATTTCAAGCAACTCTAATAAGTACTAAAAGAATCCTACTTTGAAATACGCCGAAGTTATTTTTAAACGTTTATTCATTGATTACATAAATAAAAGTGTATTGTCATTTCTTAGCAATAAAACAAGACACAGTGAAAGTCAGTCAGTCTGGATGGAAAAATAATCCAAGGGCCTTTTTGTGTCTTTGAGAGTAAATCTCGTGGCTCATTTGTTTTTTTTAGTGATTTTGCTTCTTTAACTAGTCATGTTTGTATGATTAGTTAAATGAAGCGAATATATCTTTTCCATTCTTTCTTAACCCATGTACTTGTAAAATCAGAATTATCGACGAAATAGCTGATACTTTCTTTAACAAAAAAATACAATTCAAAATTAAACACTTAGAAAACAAAATCGCATAAAAATGTTATTGAGAGTTTAAACAGGATGTGATTTCTCCCTATATTTAATTTTTCCACCTTATAAAAAAATTTTCCCACACATACATACGAACACTTTCGAAATAAATTCAGTAATTCTTTTAACGAGTATTGAATAGCTAAAAAGAAAGAAAAAAAAAAAAAAAAGTTTCAAATCATGCTGTTTATTTAGGGGACAAAAATAGATAAGAAACACCCCCCCCCCTTTTTTTCTTCTACGTGATAAATTCCTATACACAAGACTTCACTTTCCCCCCCGGTCTCATTATCACAACAAAGTTATTTTTATGAGAATGTACGAGTAAATAAGTAAATAAGATTCTATTAATTTTATTAACACCTTTTAATTATTCTTTCAAAAAAAAAAAAATTGTTTTTAAAAATCGAGAAAAGTACTAAAATAGTAATTTTTGACAATGGTGACAACTGACTCATACCAAGTCGAAGAGATATGAATGAAAGCAAATATGAATTTTTTTGAAGCTAGCATTTCCCCCGCTTCTATAGCTTCTTTCAAAAAGCGCTAATATCAATTTACCAATTCCTATATTAACTGAAAGTGAAAGATGAGAAAAAGGAAAACAGCAAGAATCCGATGGTGTACTTTTTATAATTAAAAATAGTAAAATTAAAATACATTTTAAAACAAAAAAAAAGACAAATTGGTTGTTGTTACCCTTAAGTAATTCATTACCTACCTAGACACTATTTTAAAATTCCTCGTATAAATTATCTTCAGTTAACTAACTACTTAAACATCAGAGTTCCAGTCAAGTTTGAGTAAAACTAAAAGTAGCAATAGTTTAAAAATTAACCAATATGTGGTTAAAAATATAAGCAAGGGTTGCTTGTACTTTTGTTTTAACAAGCAAGAGAAAATATAGCCAAACTGGACACTGAATGAATGGACTGGTTTTCTACTAATTCTCCTTGTTGGTGGCTGTTGAGTCAAGATGATGATGCGGTCAGTCGGCGGGGCTGAGTACCAAACCAAGTGATGAAAGAGGATTACTAGTAAAGAGAATAGGAGAGGCGTGGACGAAGATGACCAATGAAAACAAAAGAATTAAGCAAATCCAACAAGACAATATCACAAGGCCAAGGTCGACCAAATTTAGGAAGGTCTGGAACTAAGGATCTTCTCGTGCCAAAATTATATCATCATCATTATTAACAACAACGCATGGTTTTAGACACTAAGGAATTTCAAAGGAACCAAGACAAAGAAAATCGCCACTATTGCACTAAGATCTTTCTTATTGTCTACCTGAGAAATTGGATGAACAAATCGTGTCTTAATAATGTTAATAACAACCGGTTTATTTTAAAATAAAAAAAATAGCGGACAACTTTATTTTTCTGGGTTTTTTTTCTATCTTTACAAGAATGCGATTATAATGAAATAAAATAAGGCTTTTGGACTTACCTTTTATTTAAAAAAAAAAAAACAATGGTCAGAAAAATATATTAAAACAGTTCAAAATTTTTAAAATCCGTTAGTTTTCCCTTGTTTTGTATATTGAAGTTTTCTTTTGTATTTTTAAATTTATTTTCCCCAAAACAGTTCAGTTGAATATCCAGTAAAATAGTTGATTTTTTCCAGTTTTAAAAGGGGGGATCCAAAATATAGCTACGACATCTGAGCAGCAGGATGCAGAGAGAGAAAAAAATTTAGTGGGAGGCTTAGGACTAAAACCAGACAAGTAAAACAAATGACAAAAAAAATGTATTATTATTATTATTATTTAGATATTGCTGCTGCTACTACCCTCCGATGGATGGTATTTTCTCTGTATCCACATTTACCCCTCACATTCCAATGCAAGGCCACCTTTTCTTTCTTAGTGATGGGTTGATATAGATAATTCTCATTTCATAGCCATTCTCCTCTCTAGACACCCTATTTTTAAATATATCATCATTGCCTCAGTCTCTATCTGTGTTTTAAACCGAGGTGTGAACTCATGCTTTTTTTTTCTTTCTTTCTTATTATATTCAGATTCTGTTTCAGCCTCTCTCTATTCTTTTACTTAAAGATCCTTTTCTTTCTTTCTTTTTATCCCAACAACCGGCAGCAGTAGTAGTGGTCGTCGTCGTCAGATGTATATTTATCCATCACCAGTTGTTCGCGAGAAGTTGTTGCAATAAACTGATTTTACTACTTATTGCCTAGGCAGTTTTGTTACACCGTCCAAGAACATGATTACTACTACTACGATTACTACTTACAATTGTAGTCGCAATATTTAACATCATACGAAGTAAGAAGAGACGGTCTTGAAAGCTACTGCTACTATAATATAAATATTATTACTCCTAATACGACTAACAGCAAGTGCTAGAACTTGTATTTTAATAGTAGTCGTAATGACAGCATGTGCGTGACTGAGATTCTATCTTCTTTCATGTTTATCATTGATATATTGTGATGATTGTTTTTAAAAAGATATTAGACAAGGAACGGTTGTTGATTGTGGTAAAAATAATGAATGAGGGTATTGAATCTGAAAAGATAACGGGACTCCACTCATAAGCTTTTGTCTGAAAAAAAAAGATCTTAGTACTAAAGGACACAGCATGCGATGCGAAGAGACGAGTTGTAAAGAAAGAAATACCGTTACACTGATCAAAGGATGTATTTATTGTCGATAATGTGACAAAAATTATAAAAAATGTTCTCAAATAATGAATAGGCTTAATAATTAAGTTCACAGAAGAGATGTGAACATTTTTTACAAGGTTTTTATATTTGTCTGTTATACGGATGGAGAGAGAAAGAAAAACAACTTTATCTAGAAAATTCCTGTAGTTTTGTCTGCAGCCTTTACAAAAGATGCTGGAGAAGAAAAACGTCTTTTCTATGGTCAAACTGTTCTCTATTTTCATCTCCATCTCTCTACGCCCCCCACGAAAAAAAAAACGTCCAGAAAAAATATTGTTCTCGTCGTCAGCACCAAAGGGGACACCGACCTGACCATGAAGAATTAAGAACCCAACCATTTGTTCATTTTTAAACAATAATTCAATATTACTTTCATTCACATACTAAAAAAACATTTAGATTGTAAAAATAAATCCGTACCTCACGTGGTTTTTGTATTGTGAATCCGTTTAGTTGAAGATAATCAAATCACAGATGGAGAGAGAGAGAGAACGGGTGTGAAAATGATTCAGACTTAAAAAAAAAAAAAAGAAGAGAGCATACGCAGTCTGTTTCTATATTGGATTGAATTGTATTTAGTAAAAAAAAAAAAAACAATGATGAAGATAAGGAAAATAGTATCTGGTATAAAAATCTAAGAATTATTGCAATCTTTTCTACTAACATTTATTTTATTTACTTTGCTTTTATAGATAAAATAAATGTTGACAAATAGACTCTAAACAGCGTTAGAACAAATAAAACTACAAAAACGAAACCATTATTTTCCCAACAAAAACTGATTAAAATTGTCTTGTGCCATCATAATTCATTCATTCACTTTGTAAACAAAACAGCTTTCATTTTTTTTTCTTTTTACTTGGGTACTTGTCAATTTAAGTGCTAACAAAGAGAAATAATTAGATTTATTTAAGCGAGGTGAAGAAAAGTCGCCGATTTCCGGACACTTGACATGAAAAATATATTCGGTGTGAAAAAAGATAGAAAAATAATAAAACCGAATTACTCAGCCAATACGAAGATTGGCAAACAATTTTGTGATGAAATTATTTGATAAATAACTGAAACGAGTTTCTATGACAAGCATTTTTTATAATGTTATACCCTTTAACCGGACACTCCGCGGACAACGACACTAAAGCATTTTTTGAATGCTTTCCTTTCTTTCTGGGCATCAATAAAAGTTAAACATGTGTAACAATAATCAAAATTAATAATTTAAAAATCGAAATGTATACAGATTGATCAAGTAAACAGAAGAACTGAATTGGAGACTCCTTTTTGCGCCATCAGAAAAAAAATGTTAGTGACAAATAAAAATTTGTCACTAACATTTTTTTTCCATCAAAGTGTCCGGCGACGGCGTGGTATCCGACAAAGGACGATTTCGTTTACGCATGAAAATATAAGCATTTTCTGTTTTTAAATATATAACAAATAAAGATCGTAAAAGTTAGTCTGTTTTTAATTTTCATATAACTGCCATCAAGGTTTGCTACTATATTTTCTTTTAAATTTAAAATTTTTTTTTAAAAATCAGTTTTGTTTGTATGTTTTGTAGCAGAATCTTTGAATAGAGTCAAACAAATTTTAGATAATGCATATTTATTTCACAATATGAAACACGGTAATTAATCGTAATCATTAATACAGCCAGCCAGCTGTCAACTGCAAGATGCTCTGTGCTGTGTAGTTATTTAATAACCCCCCCCCCCACGAGAACGGAATAAAAACTAAAAAAGCAAACTTAAATGAACGTGTGCTTGGGGGAAGGGTTAAAAAAGGGGTTATTGACCCCCCTTTTTTTAATTGACCAAAACTTGGGTCTTTTTTTATGACAGATTATGTGTTTGTGAGTGTGAATAATAACGTCTATCGCTATTTTATTTTCCCTATTTTCATCTTTCTATCTCTTCCCAGCGTTTAGCGATATCTAAAAAAAAGTAAAAGATACAAATGATTTTATACAGTTCGATGTGTACATCTCTGACCGATCGCCTTATTTAAATTATGATGTTTGATGTATAATGTTTCTTGTAGATAGCAGAAATGACATTCAATTAATTTCATTTATGAAAGAAAAGAAAAAAAAATGATGATAAGAATTAATTACTGAAAAAAAGAAAGGGACGTCAGCAGTACGATGTTATCGTTATCACAAAAGATGATCAAGTGAAGAAAAAAACAATTGCTTACATCTGTAACGGACAGTATTATTTTTATGCTACACTTAGTTGAAATATTTTTTGTGCAAATAAAAAATAGGCACACAGTCACAGACCAACTAAAATTTGAATTTACATTTGTTTAAGTCATTTATGAATAACGAACGTTAAACTTTCAACCCGAATATTATGTCACAGGGTGAACAATAAGAGGATCAAAAAGCCTACAAAAAAAACTCATCGACATTTTTCAACCCAATAAAAATTCCATATCAAATGCATTCCTTTTTTTTTTCTCTATCCAATAAGGATCTTAATTAACAAACATTATTCTCGGTCAATTTTAGCCCTTCTTGCGTAATCAGTTGGCTTTCTTTCCAGATCACGCAGCATGTATGTTTAACCGATTTACTCACTTTCGCATCTTTTACTGTGCTTAGAAATGAAAATTTAGTTAGACACTTTTCATCAGACTTTTTCAGGCAACAGTTGACAGCAAATTATCACGTGATCGATTTTTGATTTCGTCTGCTTGTAATGAACTTTGCTGAACTGTCATGTTCGACAAATCTATTTTAACTTTCTGCCACTGTCTTTTTCTCACACACACACATAATATTAAGTGGATGCAATTGCTACATAGGAACTAAACAATTGCCACACTTCTTCCAGACCAGTGTATCTTTGTGAATGAATTGTTTACATGTTTTCAATATGTCAACACAGAATATTTTAAAACGTTGAACTCTTTTTATAAACAACTTTCCGTATTGACCAACATACAAGACGCATGATTTACAATGGGATGTTTGGAGGACTAGAACCTACTGCAATTTATCCAAGCCCATGATGCCATTTATAGAAGTCCATTTAGAACTTCAACAGCCGCCCCCTAGTCATAATACCAGTAATGTATTGGGTGCATTAGCATATTCTTTTGTTTATTTAAATGCGCGTCTTATATGCCCACAAATACAGTACGTTGTTGTTTACAAGGGCGGATCCAGGATTTTGAGCAGGTGGGGTCCAAATGGAATTTTCTTTTCTTTTTAGAAAAATACTGTACGTGAAAAAAAAAAGTAAACACATTTATTTCATTTGATTCAAATATTAAAAACAAGAAAGTAATATGTGATCCAGATCCAGCATTTTTCATTTACATTTTGAATCGTAGAAAAGCTCCGTTTCAAAATGTAAGTGAAACGTGCTCTTGAATTGACAAAAGAATAAAGTGAAAAAAAAGAGATTTACCATATAAACAGAACCAATAATAAATAACAAATTTAAAGAATAAAACGGGAGGCATCTTAGATTAAAAACAAAATAATAAAATTTCGTTTTTAAGGTTAATTTATGATTACTTAGGCCTTTTCTATAGATATTTTAAAATATATATTGCATTGATTGTGCTTTACCCGAGCAGGGCGAATGATGATGATTCGGGCCCCCTGAATCCGCGCCTGTGTTTTGTTTATCATATAAATTTGTTGTTCGTACACTACAACTGAATATTTCTCAATAAAATCAACCTTTCAAACAATTTTGGTTTAACAATTCAACTTACTTAAATGATGAAGATATCATTACAGATGCCATGTGTGCATATAATAATGATGCTAACATCCTTCACTTGATATGACGATAAAATGGTACTCCACTCCTCTTCTTCTTTCATTCTTTAAATTCGCATCATCTCCGGCCGATGCTTTGTCTTCGTCCAGTTTAATAAAATCCAGTATCCTTTACTTGCCAGACCGGACAATATAGCAGCAGGAATAATTGTATTATTCATAAACAAACATATTCTTGTTTCTCTCAGCTTTCTTACAAGGGAACTTGTCTTGAAATGACGACACTCTCTCGAAGAAAGAGGAAGAAGAACAGGATTGCCAAATTAGCCATTTTTCGGCCAGATTTGGTGGATTTCGGTTCCAATTTAGCCGATAAAAATCTACAATAGCCGATTAAATCTGGCAAGTTTAATAAAAGTAAATGTTCAATTTTTGTTAATAATTTGTTATGGAGTCTTAGTATAGAGATATTTTATTTGGTAAGTGGGCTTTAAATGGCGATATGTGTATATAACATTTAAAATATATCAAATTTAAGCCGATTCTAGCCATTTTTAATGGCTGATTTAGCTAATAAACCATACTTAGCAACATTGAAGAAGAAGTTGAATATTCTCAGCATCCCCATGGAGTGCGGCTGTTGTTATGCTTGGCCGCCTTTTGCTTCTTTTTTTATTTCAACTTTTTTTTTGCGGTTAATTTTATTTCTTTTTTTTCATTTTGATATATTTTTTTAATTTAATTTTTTTTTATCATTCTTTTTCACGATACAATTTTAATTTCTAAGTTTAATAAAACAGAGAAACGGCGTAATAATGTTTTTTCGGCAACTTCCGTTTCGCTTTTTGTGAATTACCTATTTCGATATTTAAAGAAAATGTTTAATGTTTCTCAAAGAAAAAATATTTATTCAAAATTTTTCTTCTATCACTTTTGAATAAAATTAAATAAAAGATTTATTAGATCATTATTTTTTGTAAAAAAACAACATTAACTTTATTCTTTAACACTAACAGACTTGAGTGTTTTATTTTAATATTTAATCTTTATTGTTTAATGTTTACAGTTGGTTCTTCTTGCCCTCGCTAGACTAAGACGTAGCAGAGGGGGTAGGGGTGCTATTTTAAATCGTCAATGGGGGGGGCAAAGCTTTATGAATGTTAGTTCAGTTCACCTGCATTTCTACTAACATTATACAATAGCATTAGCTTTAGCATATCTCACTAAATGTTGGAGGGGCCTCATAAGGAGCCCCCCCCCCTACACACACACACACACACACCGGGCCCAAAACAAGTTCACAGACTCCCGGACCTCAGGCTTTTGAATGGTTTGCCCACGCACCCCTAGTAATTTGTAGACCCTTAGGGGTCCGCGACTCCCAGGTTAGGAACTACTGCACTAAATGTTGAGGGAGGCGTATCACGGGCTTACACCCCGCCCCGTGATCCTTTTTTCTTTTTTGCCAGAGCTAAGGTCCTTAAAGTGTGTTGTTGATTGTGCAACAAAGTAATAGTGGCGTACACGTTAAATATTTAATCTCAACTGCTGGGTTGGTGTGGCTGGCTGTCATAGATTAATCTACTGATGATGGAAAACCAATTTCACACCAAATTAAAAATAAAAAAAACGTTTTTCTTGGTGGCCAGTGTTTTTAGTAATTTATAACCAACATTAGCTTTTAGCTCAATAACTCAGGAAGAAAGGGTGTTTATATTCTATTGTCTATCTATCTTTCAAGCATTGGTCACTTTTAGGAATGAACTTCCTAACCACAACACTTAAGTCGGCAAATAGTCATTCTTATACCTAAGCACATTGTATAGACCAGCGGTTCCCAGCCGGTGTGGTATTCCCACCAGGGGGGGAATTTGAGTAGTTCAAGGAATGGAATAAGACTATTAGGTAAAAATACACAGCAGCAGCTGTACAATTATAAAATTAAACTAATTCTTAGTATGAAGCTGACTAATTATACATAAAATAAAGTTATTATTTGAAATTATTCTTTGTTGCAACTTAATAAATGGACGGGGGGAATACTAGTAATCTTATTGACAAAAGTGGGGAATGACTCAAAAAGGTTGTGAACCACTGGTATAGACAAATGATTCACAGGCATACTTCAGAGGTAAAATAGAGGCTCAACAACCAAGAGTTCAGGAAAGTTTCACTCAATCTCAGGATTAGATACCCAAGGTATTTGTGGAAAAAAATCCCTTCAAGGCATGAACAAAAAACTCCCCCTCTTCGCAGTAATGTTTATGTATTGTCTGTATGTTTAATGTGAATAAACAAGCCGAAGCAGAAGCTACCCCACAGGCCCCCTCATTTCCGATACCGGAAGTGAGGGCCCACAACTTGGAGCTGGGTACAGTCTCTCTTGATCAGTGGCTATCGACCTGAACACATTGTGTCTTTGTTTCTCCCTTCTTTTCTTACACAGCTAAATACAGTTTTAACCAAACACATTTTAAATCAACACAGCTAAACACAGAACATAACAAACCAACAACAAGGACAAAGACATAATATTCTCTTAATCATTATTGACTCTTGGAATGGTTTCTAGAAGAAAGAAGCCTGAAAGTCAGACCATAGGTGTGCTAGTTCGATATCATGGATTGCCATCCTGGAAGGCTGTCAAATGAGACCAATCTGTCAATATAACCTGTCAGAGAATTCTGTCAGACCAATTTGTCAGATCAAAGACAAAGTTTTTAAAAGTTACACAAGCTAAAATTAATGTAAGCATTGGGAGCTCAATGTTTTAAAAAATTTTACAAGTATGCTTTTGAAATTAACAGCGCATAATAATTTGAAATTGTACTTACTTTTCTTTACAAATTATATCAACTGATGGAAGCAGACAACATCTTTTCTTGTATGAAGATCTAGCAAGTGATGTTACTCTCAAAAACACAGTTAACAGAAGTTCTCTCCCTTGTACTTTCAAACATATATAGAAGGAGGGGGAATGAGAGGTGGTGAGAGTGTTTTGGTATGTCAGCCTGCCAGTCAGTCAGGAATGGTCATCGGTACTAGGAAAAATTTCAAACCAGCGCAAAGTCATTCCTCATAAGGCACAGTCTACTACTCCAGGCAAAAATTATGGAATCAGCACACTTAGAGGATGTTCACCCAGCTTTTTTACTTTGCAGCAAATAAACACATCATAGATATGACACAACACAATCTTTGTTTAATAGCTGGACATTCTGGCTTCATGAAATATACCTCAAACAAATTAGATTAAAATATTAAAATTATTGGCATGTTTTTTTTCTAGATCAAGTTTCTAGAGAAAAAAATTATGGAATAACTCAATGCTGTGGAAAAAATTATGGTATTACCTTGTAATTTGCATTTCTAAAACAAATACCAGCAGAAGTCCATGCCTCAAACAATACAGGCTGTCATAAAAGTTTTGGCCTATCCATTCTTCGGCCTTCTTCAGGTGTAA
>VCCN01002840.1:4407543-4417760 GCA_006491835.1 Architeuthis dux | reverse complement strand
ATTTCCATTAATTTGTATGGGAAAGTTTTTTGAGCATTCCCAGATCCAAAGAATAACCTTATTTTATGTCTGCCAGTTTTATGCTAAGCATAACACCCTTACCAGCTCTCTTAGGCTTTTCTGATAACTTTGGACACATCTTGCAAACGGATGCAGAAAATAAATCGTGTTAAAGCACAGATGCTCACAGACACAGTTCAAAATTATGGCAGCTTGCGATCTTTCGTAAAAGCAGAGGATGTACCTATACCTGCATACTCGTTTGTTAGAGGTGCAAGGCAACATAACAGTCATTAGCACAAAAAACAGATACAGCAAACTGAGTACAAATTCTGGCTGTTGGCATTCCCTTAGCACTAATGCTCTAGAGCAGTGGTTCCCAAAATTATTTCATTGCGGTACCCTTATACGATTTTCCAAAAATCTCTGAACCCATACCTATTGTTAATAACAAATGTTCTCTGTGCAGAGTTATGGCTCTTACATAGGGGGCTCTCCCTAATTCTGGTGAACACGTGACCGAGTGTGGGACAGCCATTTTATTTTCATGAGTGGAAACCAGGTTGTAAAGAAAAGCAGTTCATAATAAACTGTCAGTGTGACTTTTATTCCTTTACACATATATTTTATGGATAACCCCCACCACCCTCATTTTAATAAGATATTAAATGAAACAAAAATTGTTTTAGAGAGAGAATTTGTTCATATAGAAAAACATATAATGAAACATTAAAATAAAAAAACAACTCTGTTTTTAATTGTTATGAATTTGTAATTGTGGAAAAATAATTATTAAAAGTAGATTAATGTGAAGAATGTTGCTTTTTCTTGGACTCAAGTATCCTCTGTAAAACATTGCACCCACCAAGGCTCATGCATTCAACTGAAAGGTGACACTTCACGTCTACTAACTTATTATTTTGAATACCATTACCATGCCGGTGAATACCATTTTTTATAAGATAAATCTTTATTAAATTTTATTAAAAGACACCATATCTCATGAAATCCCAGATTCTTTTCACGGAACCCACTTTGGGAAACATTGCTCTAGAGCAGGGGTTCCCAACCTTTTTTGCGTCATCGGCCACTATCACATGGAAAATTTTTCCACTGCCCGCTTGTATAATAAATATTCCCATCGCCCACCCAACAGTTGAAATCGCCCACCGGTGGGAAATATCGTCCAGGTTGGGAATCCCTGCTCTAGAGTTACAACAAAGAATAATTTCAAATAATAACACTATAACTAAATCTAAAATAATTTTAATAAACAACACTAGTGAGGAAAATTCAGACCTTTGGTTGCACAGTTTTGTACTCCATCTTGCATCACTCATCCCCACTACTCTTAACTCTTAAAGTGCTAAAGAGCATGAGGCCACATGTAAACAAACATGGCCGAAAATCCTAAACACACAAGTCTTTCTTGCAATACTGCCAATTTTCACAACAATCTGCCCACAAGTAAAGACACTATAAACATTTGAATAAACAAACCATTTTTTAGCCATTTTCTGCTCAATCATTACAAGATTGGTCTTGGGCTTTGGAATTTTCAACAGGATGTTAAGAGTTAAGCCAAAAACATTCACCACAACTTTTTACCTAACAACCTTCCTTGGACTATCTAAATTCCCTCCCACCTGTTGGGAACCACTGCTCTAGAGAAAGGCATGACTCCACATCCCTGTACTCTGTCTCATTGCCAGATATCTTGATAAAAAAAATATCTCATTGCTTGCTGGCATGCCAAGAAGGTTGACAGAGAACCACTCTCCTATAACTACCTTACCTCACAGGCAATAGTAACAGCAAAAGGTTGTTACGCCTTGGGCATGGGCGTCCGCTGGACAGCCTTCTCCCCTAGGGCGAGGGAGTTTGAAAGTTGGAACCTTATAGACAATAAAGGATAATGGTGCTGTACAATTGTTTATGTAACCCCAACTTGATGTACCCATATAAAAAGATGGTATTATTCTTGGCTGGTAACAGGGTTGCCATTAAGATATATTCCAAATATATCCTTTGTCCCTCTGAAAAGTGGCAGCAGACACCCATGGTGATGGGGGTTGATGGAGAAGAGAGAAGGTGAGTGAGAAAATCTTACTGCCCCAGTAGTAATAACAGTAAAAAAGCTGTTACCCCTTTAATCAACCTTGATAGGGATCCAATCAATACTCAATTGTTGTTTTATCAGCTCTTTTGAATCAACAACCAAATGGAGGAAATATTTCTGAATTACATATCCACCCATGAATAGAAATAAAAGCTTTCATTGTCACTGATATAGGAAAACCTTTGGGGTCTTATGGGATTGAAAATTAACTTTAGCTGCTGAAAAGTTAACACGGAACTTGCCAAAAAAATTGGCAATGAACTATAAAACTTCTATTCTAGAGCAGTGGCGTCATTAGGGTTGGTGTCACCTAGTGCAGTAATTCATGGTGTCACCCCCCTCCCCCCATGAACCTCCACCCATACCAGACCATACAGAATCTTTAGTAATGATTTTTGTACTAATGTTCCTCTTAAATCACAATTTCTGTATATTAATGAATGTAATGGCAATAGTAGAGACATAAACAATTAACAAAATTAAAATTACACTTTTTAATTACAAAATCATAAGTACAGGCTTATTGTATTTACATTTATATAGTCCATTTGGTGAACATTCTGTAAGAAAACAATAGAATTCAAAGTAAAACCTTTTAAGAACAATATCAAAATTATGTTCATTTTAATGCTAAACTTTAACATTACATTTCAACATTAAAATTATTGTTATATATGCAATTTATTAATCAATTTTATCATAGTATAATATGTGATAAATATATTTTTTAATTACTTAAATACAATATCTCTTAGATTATATGAATACTAACAAAATTGTTTTGTAAAATCTTTCTATATTGAATTACAACACTGTCAGCTACAACATTATTAGTAACTGAGCAGAAGCCTTTTTTTGATTTTTCCCCTTATTTTACAATAATTATTGCTTCATTATCAAAAGAGTTGTTGATATAGGTTGACAAATACTAATTATCACATTATCGTATGGCTAAAACACCAGAAAATCTAACAAAATCAGCAACCATAAAAAAAACCAGCAGCAATAAAAACAATAGTGTGTACAGCTGAAGTACAGCACAAAGATTTTATATACACTAATCTTGGTGTCACCTCCTCTTGGTGTCGCCCAGTGCATTCAGCACCCCCTAGTGACGCCACTGTTTTAGAGTTAATGAACCCAAGCCAATTAATTTCTCTCCTTGGTGTGCTTTTATAACATCTTGTAAGATTATTATCGGTAATTTATTGCTCTAATAATAAGTTTTAGGTTAGTTACTATTACATCTGTTGTTTGGAGCAACTGTCTTCACTCTTTGAAGACCAGAAGTCAAATGACAAAAGTGGTTTTTATAAACAGATAGGATTGAAACAGTAAGTTCTGGTAGCTAATGAAACATTGGGTGCAAAATATCAAATATCTCTTAATTAGAAACCGTCCGCAAAAACTGTCAATATAAGTTTCTTCAGTTTTTAAGTTGGTCTGGCTGGCTTGCTGTATCTATCATGTGTACAGGCATACCAGGCACTAAAATACAACCGTGATTATTGTTTCAGTTTTCCCCTACTGCTAGAAGTTGCTGTGCCACTATATGTAATGATCAGAATGAATGAAAATTTTGACTTATTGCATTTAATAAATCCTACCTGTGATATCACAGGTTATATAAACAACTAGTAATGATAATAAAAGCAAATATTTATACTTTGCAATGTCTCCAAACTTGTCCGCTCGGATGGTGTAATGGTTAGCACGTCTGCCTCACACGCAGAAGGGTGGAAAACTCTTCATTAGGACAAATTTCTCTGTGCACTCAGCAGCTAATTGAGTACACTCTAAGCTGTGAGATTAGGGTGGAGGTATCCCTTTGGTGGCATCCTGCCAAGGGGGTGGTCATAAAAAACTTGAGACTTGCAAGGATCACTAAGCTGACACATGCAACAGAAACCAGGTCTTCGTCACTGGGTGTATACTCCATTGGGAGTTGTCTTTTAACCCTTTATAGGGCACCCCTAAAAATATTTTAGATATCAAAACAAACTTTTTGTATGTTAAACTAAATCTAATTACAAGATATTTTGAGTTGCAAGTTTTCTGAATTGTTTATGTGGCCAAAAACCCTGCTAATGAAGTGATCATATATGATGACTGGAAAACTGGAAAATATTAAAAATTTAAAAATTAAAGTAGAAAGTTAAATAAAACATAGAATTAAAGAATAACATTCAATATAATGAATAGATATATAAAATTGATATTGACAAAAAAATGAACACCTCCAGGTTGATTTTAAAATTTTATTCTGCAGGCCAAAAACAGGCTTATTTAATGGGGTGTGGTATGCCTCAAAACAGTTTCTGTCTTTCTTCAATCACAAGTGTACTTTGCAAAGCTTGCAGACCACATTGGTGTAGATTATGTTCTCTTTGTGGCTACAATATTTGCATGTGGCTAACGGGTCCGCAGGTGATCATATATAGTCACTTGCCCAATAACGGGTTAAGAGACGGACGCATTATTTTATATCTCTAAACTATGTATTTTGACAGGAAGATTTGAAATGATAAATCATGATGCTGTGTTATTCTTTACTAGTCCCTGACTTGTCGCTTCGTTAACAGTGATCATAACTGTACAACAACAGGCTCGGCTAATGGCTGCTACTGATACTATAAGTGTGACAGACACAGTAAGAAGGGAGAGGAGAGAAAAGAAAGTTAGGAAGTTCAATAAGAGGGTAGGAAGGGGGAGGGGAGAAAGGAAAGTTAGGTAGTTTAATAAGAGGGTAGGAACTGAGAGGGGTTGGTGGCTCTTATTATTTATGTGATGATAATGAAATCCGAACAAGTAAAAATAAATATACCTGAGGGGATTGCAGATTTTACAAGCACAGATCAATGATTGTCTGATTGGTGAAAGAGCTTTTTCCAAGGTTTCAGGTCAGAATTGTCTATTTCTTGGGAAAGTTTGAAATAATGAATTAAACAAGCAGCACCACTAACACATTGTAGAGGCAAAAGCGTTGTATTTTATTATTCTTTTGATAGCCATATATTTATTTTGCTGCCCCCTCCCCTCCACATGATATGAAATTCATGGGCTTCTCAAAAAAAGAACTTGAGGTACACAGATGTTAGAGGATGTCCTGACCCTCAACTTTAAGTGCAATATAAATGAGGACAGGTCCTCAGTGCACAGAACACATAATTGTGGTCTTTAGCCAAACAGCCAAAAAGAATTATGTAATTGTATATTCAGTATTCAAAGTGAACTACAGAAAATGGCCCTGAACCCGACTTGGTTGAGTCCAAGAAAATCACAGACTTAATCAAGTAAACTCCTTGAGTGGAACATTCATTCATCTGTTTTTCTGTATGAACAAAATCCATAAATTCCCATGGAATTTACAAGCTTGATATTTATTTTCTGCGATAAAAGGTTTAGCTCTAATTTAAAATCAGAGTTTTCTTTCTCTGGAGTGAATTTATAGCAGGGTTTCTCAACCCTTTTCCCCCCTATTGCACCCTTTTGGTTATTTTTTTTTAAAGCAATCATCCCCCAAAGAATTCTTAATGAAACTAAAATAACATTTTACTTACATTGTCTATTCAATGTGACCATTGAGTTTGATGTTTTGTTGCTAGATTCTCAATATCTGGATTGATATTTTCAGTTTTAGCCTTATGTCTGCTTGCATGCATATATCAGTTCTACTTCTATTCTTTGTCAATAATTTATTGACTGCACTGAAGCCACATTCAACCGAATATGAAGTTGGAACATTCATTCTTCGGTTTTTCTGTATGAACAAAATCTATAAATTCCCATGGAATTTACATACCAAGCTTGATAGTTACTTTCTACTTTCTTCTAAAAAGGTTTAGTTCTAATTTAAAATCAGAGTTTTCTTTCTCTGGAATGAGTTTATAGCAGGGTTTCTCAAGCTTTGAAGCCACATTCAACCAAATATGAAGTTGGAACATTCATTCTTCTGTTTTTCTGTATGAACAAAATCCATAAATTCCCATGGAATTTACATACCAAGCTTAATAGTTACTTTCTACTTTCTTCTAAAAAGGTTTAGGTCTAATTTAAAATCAGAGTTTTCTTTCTCTGGAGAGAGTTTATAGCAGGATTTCTCAACCTTTGAAGCCACATTCAACCAAATATGAAGTTGGAAAGCTCAACAGTAGCTTAACCTTATTCTTTTTACTTTGCATAAAACGAAAGATTGACTATTCTTTAAAGAAAAATGCATTTGTATGTCACAATCTATCACCCCCTTCAGCTTCTTCGGGAATGATATTGCCCTGCATTGAGAATGACTGGTTTATAGTTAGAAGCCTACTTAGTGCGTGCAACCTCAAAATTCATGGGTCTCAGTCCTCTCTTCTAGCATCTATACCAGGTCTTTGAATACAAGTCCTCTTGACTCGTAAATGTTTACAGTTTGCCAAATGTCAAAGGATCTGCAGGCTGGTGCCACATTTCATGTTTCAAATTCTTCTCTTCACAAATGGAACGTGACCCACTTTGCTTCTTTCTTTCTTTCTTTCTTTTAAGAATAGAGGGACAAGTCTGGTTAGTCACTCAATAGAAACCATCGCATGACCAACGTCTTTTGGCAGCATGTCATGTTGGGGGTGATCAATTAAAAAAAAATTGGAAAAAAGAGTGATCAGTGAATGAGTTACTTCTCTCGCCTTTTGTTGGGCAGTGATCACTAAAAAAGACAAAATTCTCAAAAAACAAGTGTGAATGCTGCCGGGCACAAACTAAGGGACCAATTTAGCATAAAATTACATTGCAAATTGAATCCCCCACTTAAAACCTATTTGGGGGGATTTTGAAAAAACAAAAAAAAGTCTTTTTTTCTAGATATAATAAAGAGTAAATGTTTAAATGTTCAGTCCTCTAAATGCATTAGTGTGGCCTGTATGTGTGATACATACATACATAGCCATCCAGACCAATTCAAAAATCGAAGAAACCTATGTTGACAGTTTTGGTGACAGTTTTGGTTGATGGTTTCTAATATATTGAAGAAAAAAAAATGTTTTTTCTAGACATAATAAGGTGTAAATGTTTCAGTCCTCTAGCTGCATTGATATATGATACATACATACATAGCCAGCCAGACCAATTCAAAAACTGTAGAAACCTATATTGACAGTTTTGGTTGCTGGTTTCTAATATACCTCCCCCCTGTTTCAGTCACATGTGACTACAAAAACTGGATGTGGGTGGTGCAGAACACAAGCCAATGTCTGCCAATGTGGTAATGCTCTTGATTTCTCTCCTTCTTTTTGTGAGTATATCTTCTGTTGAGAAATTTCTCTGTTTCTGAAAATGATATCCATGTTGAGAGTACAAGCAGCCATCATTGTAAGGGAAATCTTAAAGATACCTTGTGTCGGCAGCCTATTTTTCTCAGTTGGAATAAAAAGAGGAGAATTCAAAGAGGGACATGTGAGGTGCGGGAGGAGTAGGAAAGTAAGGAAGAGAAGCAGAGGGGGGCCCACCAATATATATATCACAGATTTTTAAGAAAATGAAGACTTACTATTTAATAAATTCACATTTTTAATTTTGAATAAATAAGAAATTGTTGAAGTAACACAGACATTTTTTAAAATGTAATAAAAAGAGAAAAAACAAAGAAATATTAAAATAATTTCAAAAGTTCATAACTAAACAATATAAAAAATGTAAGAAATATGCAATACATTATAAAGATACTAATAACAGTTATTTACCATTATTAAAATAAACCATCTGATAGTATAAACTAAAAAAGGGATATTTTACCTATAAAATAATATTTTTATTCACATATTAAATGTATTAAATAATTATTTTATTTATGATTGATCTTTTTCCCAAGGGAATAGTGATGAAGTTCTATATTGCTATTTATTTATTTTTCAAAAGTTCATAATTAAACAATGTAAAAAATGTAAGAAATATGCAATAAATTATAAAGCTAGTAATAACAAGTGTCTCAAAGTATAAACTAAAAAAGGGGTATTTTACCTATAAAATAATATTTTATTTACGAGTTGATCTTTTTCACAAGGGAATAGTGATAAAGTTCTTTACTGCTATTTATTTGTGGGCCCCCTCAATGTCTTGGGCCCTATGCCTGGCGTAGTTTGTGTATAGGCTAATCCAGCCCTGGTAAGAAGGACTGTTAGAGTGGGTATTAGAGAGAGAAAAAAGCCAATGTCTATGCTTAAATTGCCCTGATGTCAAGTAACCTCTGTACTCCATGAAAAGCAAAGTTAATGTTGGACTTAATTAGAAAGCTAGCAAGTCCATTCATCTAAAGCCCAAAGTAAGACTGACAGGAGAAAGATAAAGGCACCCTATTTATTTAAGCATACCAGCCTGGAGAGGACAGAATAGAGACAGAGTTCCCACCTCAGGATAAGCTTGTAATCCATGCATCTTCTTGCTGTTTGTCCCAGTATGTGTCATGTTTTGGAAATAAAGGGTCTCTTTCCTGGTTGATACAAAGAATAAATGAGAGATTTTGCTATACATCATGTTTGCCTTGTTGTTCCATTAGGGAGGGATATAAGGGGTGCAACTAATTGCCTAACAGAGAGGATTTGCTGAAGAGGATTTGCCAAAGAGGATTTATCGAATGGAGCCAAATGGAGGCGGATGGAGATACATAATGTATCGATGGGAGTCTTATTTATTTGATTATAAATTACACCGTTTTAAAGATATATTCTTCTATTTTAGTAACGTTACATAGGCTTCCGTGAGTTTTATCAACATTATCCTGCGATTTGCTGAGTATTGATATATACATATATCGATGGAAGTCTTATTTGGAGTTTGTGATTAAAATTACACATTTTTAAAGATATATTGTTCTATTTTAGTAACTCTACATAGGCTTTCGGGATACTATTTTATTTTAGTAACATTTGATGAGTTTTATCAGCCTTATGCTGTGATTTACCTGGATTTGCCAGACAGAGCCAAGCAGGAGTGAGACTAATTGCCTCATCTGTACCTGTATCTCTGGAAGTTGCTTTCTGAAGACTGAGATACTACTGAAAGTGACAACAGTATTCGATTCAAAACACGATACAAAAGAAATGTTGTATCTTGTAGCACACAATGAAAAAAAACACCTGTCACCATGTGGTGGTTAGCAAGCTGACCTTATAAACCATTACTTTTGTTTTCTCTGGATATTTGATTATTGTCACCAAAGAACCAAATCTAGCTTTGTCAAAGAAATATCTCAGTCTTCATCACCAGGGATGTGAAGCAACCCCATAATTCTAACACGCCTGTCTGCTGCAGGATCAAACTCCACTCCTACTTCTATTCCGACTGAAAATTCTGTCGGATATAAAATTATTCCTTGATTTCATACTGTTGACATAGGGAACCACTTCCTATTACGTGCATAAAAAAATCCGATCAGTTAAAATAAGGAGGCAAGCGAATGTGTATGTTTCGGGCTGCTGCCTTTCCATGGTAGTGCTGTTAGTTCAGTGGTAAAAAGCAGGATCGCATATAGGTTGCTTCCAGGGTGGACACGGGTTCGATTCCCGCACACGCTCTTTTCTTTATTCATTTAAACAATCTAAGCCGCCCATTTGGCAATTGCTAACACTGATGCCGGGCTGATATGGGTTTCCAATTAATAAATGTCTTTATAATTATCATATATAATAAATAAATTTATAGATAGTCAGTTTGGCTCAGTCACCTACCAATCACTTAGTTGTGATTTCAAATCATGGTAGGGAAATGTTAATTTTATAAATTTATTTATTTATTTGAATGAAATAAGCCTTTGCACATTTCTAACATAGATTTTTGTAAATATCTAAGACTTGTCAATTTAGCTCAGTCAATAGGAAAGCCGCCTACCAATCAGTTGGTTGTGATTTAAAATCAAGGAAGGAGAATGTTAATTTTACATATCAGTTTGGTTTAAAATAATGGCACAGACAAACAGTGAAGAGTTTACTACCCTAAATTTGACGAGGGTTGTTCTTGTTGTTGTTCTTGTTGTTGTTCTTGTTACGGTAGAAAAACAAAATTGAAAGTTCCTTACAAGTTCCTGAAACACTCACACCACACCAGCTCAGGGACCCATAAGGAACTT
>VCCN01002840.1:4396313-4406934 GCA_006491835.1 Architeuthis dux | reverse complement strand
TAAGATATATATATATATATATATATATATATATTTGTTTTATACCTTTTTGGCTATCCCCTATGGTAACTAGGAGAAGTTGACAAGACATGGTGTATTTGGCAAGACATGATGCTTGTACACTTGTCAGCATTTGCTGCAGATTGCTTTTTCCCACACCCAACCCTGTCCTCCTTTCCTTCCCCAAATTCTTCTCCCTTGTCTCTACTGTGGAAATGCCCACCTCCCTACCCTATCCTCTATGTCACTTCTACATGCTGTCTTCTCCATTCTTCCAGACAGCGTTGTTCAAAACACTCAATTCTTCCTGGAATTAAAGGCTCCCATGTGAAGACAGAAATGGAACTTTGTTGCTTGCAATCTCATTTCTTCTTAGAGTAGATCAGATAACGATGCAAGAAATTGACAATCCACATTTCTACAATATGTCTCTCGTCTGCAGATATGGTTTTTTAAAATGCAAAATTTTTGTTTTTACTGATGCACCCTGCTAACAAAAAATCTATTTCTGTTCCACCTTCACCGACACAGACACACACAGACACACACACTCAAAATACAATGCACACACACAACACAACACAACACAAGTACATTTATTTAGTACTGTTCCACCTTCACAGACACAGACACACACACTCAAAATACAATGCACACAACACAACACAGGTACATTTATTTAGTGTTCTGTGTATTACTACTGTGTCATGAACATCAAAATATTTTTCTGTTTCTCCCTGTTTGCTGCAAGAAAATAAATATAATTTATCAGAAAAGCTAGTCCATCAGACAATCTTAATACATACAGGATAACAAGCCTAGCTGCTGCAGGGTCAAACTCCAATCCTACTTCTATTCTGAAGTATTTGTATTTATAATAAATAAAATTGTAGGTATATAAGCCTTTATATATAGGTTTGGTTTAACATGACGTGATAGACAAACGGTGATGAGTTTGCTACCCTAAATTTGGTGAGGATTGTTCTTGTTACGGTAGGAAAACAAAGTTAGCTCCTGATTTTGTCCTGGAATTTGACAATAAATAAAACTAAAAAGTTGGTAAACGAAGTAGTACTTTAGTTTAAATCACAGTTTAAAATGTTTCTGGTTCAGGGCATTAATTAACCTTCATCAGAATAATTTCAGAAAAATAATTAAATTGATTTAAATTCTTCAGAAATTTATCTTTTATCTCCAGTAATTTTTGAGATGTCATAAAATTAAATATGGAAAGGATTCATACATACAAAACTATTTTCACAAATCTTTTTTACAAAGTAACCGTTTCATAAATAGATTCCATAATCAATGAATAAATACTGAAAGTTTTATTGAATTTCATTAATTAGTTGAATTCTAGTACATTTCCAAAATGTGTGTGTATATTTGGCATGGAAAAATTTCCAATTGATTTTCTACATGTTCTTTTTTTTAAATGTAAACACAAATCTTTTAAAAAAGTAACTCCGTTTTCTATGTAATAGAAGAAAAACGTGGACTGGAATTTGACAAAATTAAATTGTAAAAACATAATCTGTATTTAATTAACAAAACAAGGTTTATTTTGTTAACATATCAATATTTATTAAGCATAGCATCTTATGGTATGAGAATAATTGGCAAGAAATGTGGGGAGGAAGATTGTATTAAGACAGTCTTCCAAGCAGGAAGGGTCTGCCCACCTAGAAAATCAGCATTCAACATTCTGGTTTTTACCTGCCTTTGAACACTGACCCTCTTTCTCTCTCTTCTTTCTTTCTCTTTCTTTTTTACAGCCCCCATTCTCCATATTCATAAAACTAACATATTCAAATGCTCTCTCTTTCTTTCTCTTTTTCTCTCTCCCCCTCCTTTACAGCCCCTATTCCCCTTACTCACTTATAAAACTAACATATTTAAATGAATGCATGATAAGTGCCAGTTAAACCATTTTTTAAAGTTGGTATTTTCGTTATTTTTAGAGCTACAATGCTCAGTTTTAGTTTTATTTTGAGGCTTGAACACTCTATGAATCATAATACAGTGCTCAAGCTTCAAAATAAAAAAAGACTGAGCATTGTAGCTCTAAAAATAACGAAAATATCTTCTTTTTTTTAAATGGTTCGTTGGGCACTTATCATGCTCGGTCACTCAAATACTCTCTCTTTCTTTCTCTTTTTCTTTCTCTCTCTTCTTTAAAACCCCCATTCTCCTTACTCACAAAACTAACATGTTCAAATACTCTCACTTCCTTTCTCTTGTTCTTTGCCCCTCTCCTTCACAGCTCCCATTCTCCTTACTCACGCTCCTTATCATCCATGCAGGACCAATAAGCTATTTATGGGGTTCCCCTAGATATGAAAGAGAGACAGAACTTTCATATAGTGTCTATTAAGGGCTAATAATGAAAAAAAAGAAGAACAAAAGAAGGGGAAAAAAAGGAGCCATGTGTTAAAATGCCTAAGTGTCTTGATTGGGCTTTACAGAACACCTTTTTCTTGCCTGGTTTCTGTACCTCATTTAGATTTACATTCATAAAAGGAAAGGGAAAGAATGGCTTTAGGGTAGGAAAATTTAGACCAATGCAAAAAGAGATGGAACTGTAATTACCTCTGCCCAACCAAGTTGGAGAGGTATTTATTCGGTTGCGTTCGTCTGTTTTTTCATCTGTCTTTCTGTCGGTCCACAAAATATTTCCAAAAGTACTCAATGAATTTCATGAAATTTTATGGCAATGTCCGTATGTCCAAAAAATATCTCCAAAAGTACACAATGAATTTCAATGAAATTTTGTGGAAGCATGGGCAATGTCCATCTGTCCACAAAATATCTCCAAAAGTACTCAATGAATTACAATGAAATTTTGTGGCAGGGTGGGCAATGTCCATTCTTTCACAAAATATCTCCAAAAGTACTCAATGAATTTCATAAAATTGTGTGGAAGGATGGGCAATATCCGTCTGTCCACAAAATATCTCCAAAAGTGCTCAATGAATTACAATGAAATTTTGTGGCAGGGTGGGCAAAATCACAAAATTTCTCCAAAAGTACTCAATGAATTTCAATGGAATTTTGTGGAAGGTTGAGCAGTGGAGTAAAAAATAGTTGGTTAAATCTTTGGGCAGATATTTTTTGATTGAGAGATATTTTTCCGTTTTTTTCCCCCCTACATTTACCATATTTTCCAGCATATAAGACACACTGTATATAACACACACCTCAATTTTTGCAAGCATAAAACAAATCCGCATCTTTTTAACTGATCTGCATAGCCCTCTACACTATTGGGTTATTTTAATGTTCTTATCTATTCAAATCTATATGGCTGTCGGTTTACATTATTTGCATAGCGCAGTAACGTTAGTAAACAACTGATAAAGCCTTTGTTTCCCGAGACAAAAAGTGCATCTTATATGCTCATGACTGTCCACACGATATCTCCAAAAGTTCTCAATGAATCTCAATGAAATTTTGTAGAAGGATGGATAATATGCTACATAAGGGGTGTTTGAATTGGGGTGGATCCATGCACAATTACCTCCTCTACATCATAGTTATATGTCCACACCACATAATATCGCCAAAATTTCATATCTGCCTGCACAATATCTCCCAAAGTTCTCAATGAATCTCAGTGAAATTTTATGGAAGGGTGGGCAATGGAAGAAGTGATTTTTGGGCAGATCCATGCACAATTACTTCCCCTAACAATGGCGTTGGCAGAGTTATGCGCTCTCTGAGTGCTTTCTAGTTTCTGTTTTTAGATTAGGAATTATCATTATACATAGATTTTTTTTTTTATGATTGTTCTCATTGTGGTTGCTTATATGCTCACAACATTTGTTGGGTTTAGCGGCATGTCAACCTTTTAGTAGGTCATTTAATGCCGGAACTGTTCTTAGTAGGGGATATTGTTAGTAGTAGTAGTAAGTAGTTGCAAAAGGTTCTTTTTTTAAATAGAGTCTTGCGTCTTTGGTGACGGTTACTTTTATATAAATAGTCTTGTGACTTTAGTGAGAGGTTCTTCCCTTTCGGGGAGGGGGGTTGAATAAGGTTTGGTCGAGTTCCTTTCCTTTGATCTGTCTGACTTGGTTGAATCTACCAGGAATTGAATTCCGGCCAGCATAGCTCTCCGGGTCATTGGAACATGCAAGCCACTCCACCACGTCAAGGTACTGATTTGCGGAGTGGACTCTAGGCAGAGGGCCAGGGAATGACACTTTGATCCTAAACAGTGCACATAGATACTCTGATCCTAGGCAGAAGTTCTGATCCATGTGTAAATAATCCCATCGTTTTTGATGGGTACTATGCAAGTAATGTTAATAAAATGAGCTTAATCAAGAAAAAGCAAAGGCCAGGGAATAGAATATTTTTAACCGCACTGAAGAATTATTATTTTATAACTAACCCATAAACAAAACAAGTTTTGTTAGAGTCACTCAATAGAAACCATCATATGACCAACATCTTTTGGCAGTATACTGTGTTGAGAGTGATCCATTGGAAAATGGGGTGATCAATGAATTATTTCTCTCGCCTTTTGCTGGGCGGTGATCACTAAAAGAATCTGAATATTCAAAAAACAAGTATAAATGCTGCTGGACACATCTAAGAGACCAATTTAGCATAAACTTATATCGTAAATTGACCCCCCCTCCCACACACACAAAAAAAACCTATGGGAGGGGTTTAAAAAACAAAAGAAACTTTTTTTCTAGATGTAATAAAATTTTCAGGCCTCTAGCTCCATTGGTGCATCCTGTATGCACAACGCATGCATAGCCAGCCAGACCCACTTAAAAACTGAAGAAACTGTAAAAGAGAAAAGTGAACACATTTGCATAAGTGTAATGTAATGTGATGTAAAGATTTACATCCGGGTGTGTGATACTCGTCTCTGTGATGTTATGATCAGTTGGTGTAACATCATTAATTTCAGGAGGCTTGGCCGACTTGAGTTGCATTTGGGACTCATACAATGTTGCCGTCAGTCCAAGGAGCTTAACGAGTGTTGATCCAGGCGAACCAGTGACTGTTGGAGCATTTGATCTATCCAGTGACTGTTTGAACCAAACTGTGTCACTGTTTTTCCCAACCCCCTTTTTGTGCAGTATTTGATGTGCTATTCAATGACTGTTAACACCTAACAGTGTCAGTGTTTTCCCAACCCTTCTTTGTGCAGCATTTGACGTACAACTTAAATCTACAGAAACCAGTTTTGGTTGATAATTTCTAACAAACTTTGACAATGGAGAACAGAATAATTTGGGGGAGAGAATTACAGGGTTTTGATAATGTGAGAAATGGTTAGACTTAGATTGACCAATGCTAGAAAAATAAACAGTATTTTGCATTTTAGCTTCTAATAAACTTTTGTACATTAGTATTTTAGGAACAGGTGGGATAACATTGAGCACAATACTGGACAAAATTTACATTTAATAGGTGATAATGACTCATGAATAATTCCAACTGCAAGAATTAAAGCCATTGCCTTCCATTTATAAAATAGGGTAAATAAATTTATCCATTCTGATATATCTATGCATTGCATAGTACATACTTTGATAGATGGAGTTCAGCTTGATGATGCAATGAAATTCAGGAGAGTTCATCTTAAAATGTTGATTGATTGATTTGTTTAGCTGCATATCAACCCTTGATGGGTCATTTAATGCCGAAATTACTTTAAAATTTTATAAAAATAGAGTCTTGCGACTTTGGTGAAAGGTTATTTTTTAAACTAAACTCTTGCGACTCCGGTGAAAGAACTGGTGGCCCCTGGTTGGTGGGATCCTACCCCTCTGCAGGAGATACAGTCTGTGCATTCTAGGCCCCACCCGACAGGGCCAATCTTAAAATGTCTACTATATAATCATATGTATTGTGTGAGTAATGGTAAAGACATCATCAGTTAACTTGCTACAAGAAAAATGTATCCCAGGTACGATGCAATTAAGACAAACACAAGACATTTTACATGACATCTGGAAATATGATGAGGAATGTCATATAATAACAATATTGAAGCACATCAGCAAACCACAAAGACATCTAAAACAGTAGAAACATGATCTATAACTATGATAAGCTACACTTTGGAAATTTATATAATTAGGCATGTTGTAACACTAGAACTGGGGCAAAGGTTAGATGAGTTTACTGAAAAAATTCTAGTAAACCTCAAAGACTTTCGGTCTTGTACAGTAGGGGATCTTACATGAGTTTTTGCAGAATAACTTTTGATCGGTTAAATTATGATGCATAGTTTCTATATGATTCTTTATCGCCATAAAATCAAATTCCTTAAACCTTTGGGTAGCATCTCATGTATCATGATAGTGAAGCACCTTGTTATGGGGGTAATGGTTAGCAAGCTAGTCTAGCAGACCATTCTTACTGTGAAGTGAGTCTGATCCTCACTTTGTGCCCCACACCTGTGGCCTTGTGCCAGACTAAGCTAAGCCTATAACGGCGCTCTTTGCAGACCTGCCAAGGTCAGTAAAGTAATATGCGGGAGATATCATTCACATGTACAAAATACGCTAGTAAATCAGCTGGGGGGGGGGGTTCTGAGGGCACTGTGACTTCCCCGGATGTTTTGATTTTTGATTTGTGGCCCTTGTAAATGCTTGGAAATAGCATTTTCAGCACTAATTATTGATACAAACATACACAAGACAACACAAATCATTGCAATTTTTTCTTTAAACTAATATCGAAGTGAAAATAAAAATATCAGATCCTCCCCACACTCTCTTGATAAGATAATTCTTTTTAACACAACATATAAATTGAGAGAGAAGAATTCCCAAGTATACAATATTTCCGTGATTAAGTACCTAACCATTACACGTTTTTATCTATATAAGCAATTTACTCTTTCAGTTCTGTCCCAGAGTTGCTTAACTTTGAATATAAATTTTGACAAGCTATCCTCAAACGAAAATGCTAGAGAAAACAGGTTTCAACAAAGATCATGGGGGTGAGGGGAGACTTGGTAGGTCTGTCTTTAGAATTATGCCATTCTGAACAGACCATGTCAACATTTCTTTTTTTTCTTCTTTGCAGCATATTAGGTTCTGACCACTAGTATCATATTCTGTAGTTATCATTCCTATATGCAAAGCAAGGACAGGTGTAGCATAACGGCCGATCGAACTTCTACTACTTCTCTGGTCGCCATGAGGGAAAGAGATGTTGAGGGAGAGACAGTGAGAGAGTTAGAGACGATCATTTTTCCTCTGCAGCTGCGGACTGCGATGATGATAATGATGTCTCTCTGTCCGGATCGCCTCCGCAGTCGGCGATGATGATGATGATGTCTCTCTGTCCGGTCTGCCGACGGGAGCCAAACTTCTCTGTGGAGGGAAACTCATTCTCGGACAAAGAAAACACTCCCACGTGTGTGGAGAGAAAAGACGACAAAATCCACGGATCTTAAAATTTTACGAAGTTTTATTTCCGTACCATGCAGGTCAATTTCTGGGCTGGTCTGCGGATTTCGGCGAGGTACGGAAATTCTGTTGCATGTCATTGTATAAAAGAGTTGGTTACTTTTCAGGGCCGCTACTGCTACTGCTACTGCTACTGCCGAGCCGTCAGGCAGGACCAACTGTGTCCCGACCCCAACTAACTATACTGTTTCGATCTAGCCTTTGTATACCTAATGGTCATAACTCCTCCCACTTTTCAAATTCCCAACGGTTTTTTTGATAACATGATATCCCAGTTGGTCACGTAGGCAGCTTGACACAGATTCCAACTGGCCACCGATAACCTGATCTGGGTCTATTTCGTTACATAGGCATTCCATGTCCAGTCTCTATTTTTTCCTGTGTGTGATTGTTTTTCAATAATACTAAAGGTTCAACAGTTTGTTTAAACAAGCATCAAACAATGTGCACCAGCTTATGGCTAGGGTGACTCATTTTTCATAAGAGTATACGTTTGTTCCTCTTGTTTACAGTTGTTCATTTTCTTTATATGCAAATAGTCACTAGATGAACTGTGCAGTAAGGTGACAAATGTGTTTGAATGTGTGTACAACAATATGTACTCAATAATTCATGATTAAAATATACAAAAGAGGTCAGCAAGAAACAACAAACACCTTGTACCTTTTAGAAAACAGACTAGGAAAACATGGGAGTAGACATAGACAGAGAATATTTGAACAATTCAAGGTACTGTGATAATATTGCATTAATATCAGAAACTACAGATGATCTACAAAACATGTTAAAACATGTGATCTGAATAGAGAAGGCCAAAAATATGGATAAAGATGAACAGAACAAAGACCAATGAACAAAACAAAGACAAAAATAATGTTCAATAATAAAGTCCTGAAAAAGACCATACAAATAGAGGGTGAAGCCTTAAAAGAGGTTAAAGAATACATTTACCTAGGTCAGGCAATAAAGCTAGAGAAAGACCACTGAAATGAAATAAGACGGTGCATAATGATTGGCTGGAAAGCATTTGGTACAAATAGAGACATACTGAAAAGCAAATTGCTGAAATGTGCGGTAATTCCCTTAGGGCAGTTTGTACACCACTAGCTCACAAAAGGTAACTAGCAAATGTCTGTACTATATGTGCTTCAAGTTCTACACACTTTTGGATAACACACACACACACACACACACACACACACACACAGAGGTATCCCCACTTTTCAGAAATGTTTGCTTCCTGCGATGTTTTCACTTTTACCAAAAAAAAGGCGAAAAGCAAAAATAGCATTCAGCATTTTACAGCA
Source organism: Architeuthis dux (assembly GCA_006491835.1). Lineage (NCBI taxonomy): Eukaryota > Metazoa > Mollusca > Cephalopoda > Oegopsida > Architeuthidae > Architeuthis > Architeuthis dux. The sequence continues at coordinate 4,398,188 of VCCN01002840.1, read as the reverse complement.
AGCAATTATAGATATCTTATATATCTTAACTCCAGTCTCCTGTACTTCCCATCACCCCAACCTCTTATATGAAATTTTTTTTGTAAGAACACTCTCCTGTGTACATGGGCATCCACTGGGGGGAAAACAGGGCATTTGTTCCCCTCCCCTGGATCAGGCCTTCTCACCTAGGGCAAGAAAGTTTGAAAGTTGGAACCTTATAGTCAATAAAGGATAATGGTACAGTACAATTGTTTTATGTAAGCCTAACTTAATGTTCCTGTAAGGTTGTTATAATGACAGATATTAACAGATTTAAAAATGCAACAAAAGATGTACTTACACAGATCCAATTTATTCATACATATTTACAATGCCAGCACTCAATGAAATGTGCATCTTCACGATCTCCTAAAACCAGTATGCCTCTCTGGCCAGTGGCACCTTACCAGAAGTTGATAAGCGCTCACCTGCCTAAGGCGAATAACTCATTACAGACAATGAGAATACTTACTTAACAGTTCTTATATAAAAAGACTGTATTATTATTCACTGGTAACAGGGTTGCTACTAAGATATATTCAGAGTATACACCTTTGCTCCCCACCCTTGAAATATATCTTTTTGCCACCCATGCTCCCCTGGAAAAGTGAAAGCATATATCATCATCATCATCATCATCATCATCATCATCATCATCATCATCATCAGCTGTTATAAGTCCACTGCTGGACAAAGACCTTTCCCATCTCCTTCCATGACAACCTATCTTGTGCTAACCTCTGCCAAGTCTTACCGGCAAACTTTTCTATCTCGTCCCTCCATCTTGTATCTGGTCTTTTTCTACTCCGTTTACTGTCTTATGGGCACCAATCGGTTAGTATTTTCCCCCATCTATTGTCATGTCTTCTTGCTAGGTGGCCAGCCCATCTCCACTTTTGCTGCTTAATTAGTTGTATAATATCTTTCACTCTAGTCCTCTCTCTGATCCATGTTGATCTTTTTCTATCTCTTAAAGTTATCCCTAGCATTGCTCTTTCCATGGCTCTCTGTGCTATTCTGAGCTGGTTTTCAGCTCATTTTGTTTACTTCCATGTTTCACATCCATAAGTCATGGCCTGTATTATGCAGCCGTTGTATACTTTACGCTTTAGGCACATTGGCAAGGTCAAAATGCTAAAAAGATTACATAAGAATCATATATGAAACTCCATTATTCAAATGTCAAGCTCACATCTTAGTAAATATTGTGTTATAGATTAATGCTTGTCATAAATTGGTTTAGAAGGCACAGAACAAGGGAGGTTATCTCTGGAGAGTGTGTGTTGACAAAGAGTAAATTAAATTTTTGTCCTCTTGAATCATTACTTGGCATAGCACAGCAATTGATTTACTTGTGTTATTAAAAACCATCAACCAAAGCTGTCAACATAGGTTTTCTCAGTTTTTAAGCTGGTCTGTCTGGCTATATATGTATGTATCATGCGTATGGAGTATGGAGCTCGAATTTCAACATTTACTCCTCATTGTATATAGAAAAAACGTTTTTTGTTTGTTTTTTTTAAATTCCCTCCCAAAATAATTTTTTGGGGGAGGGGGTTAAATTTACAATGTAAGTTCATGCTAAACTGGTCCCTTAGTTTGTGTCCGGCAGTGTTCTTTCTTTTTTTTTTTTTAAATTCAGACTTTTTATAGAAACTTATTCATTGATCACCCTCTTTTTTCAAATGATTACCCCCCACCCCCAACACGACATGCTGCCAAAAGATGTTGGTCAGGTGACGGTTTCTATTGATTGACTAACCAGACCTTTGTTATTTTATATTAAATTATTCACCTGCTTTGATGATTTAGGATCTAACATTAGTTTTTTTCTTTTTTGTTAGGGGGGGGGGG
>VCCN01002840.1:4380011-4392682 GCA_006491835.1 Architeuthis dux | reverse complement strand
AGCGGACACAGCCGAGAGTAAACTGCATGAATTGGAAAAACTGTGCTGTTTCCTCACTGCTGTAGACTGATGTCCAGAGTAATTTGCAATAAAAAGCAACTAAAAATTAAAAGAAAATACTAGTAAAAAATTAATAATGAAAATTGTTCCCTCTTCCACAAGTTCTTTTTCTCCCCTTTTTCTGACCAAATATCAGGATCTTCCACATCATTAGGCCTAGATTGTCTAATATATAACATGCAAGTGGAATTTCCAACGAAAAGTCTCATTTTAGCATTAAACCTCCATATCCACTAATCTTTTCCTGATCAAAGCCTGCAAATAAGTGATGTCTACACACAAACCATGCATGACTTAACATACAATGGACATTTCCACTTTTTGAAAAGTCTTTTGCAAGACAGGAATGTCTTTCTGTGATACGACAACCAGCGCCAGAAGGATGCTGACAATGGTGCCACTTAATGAAAGAAAATGCTGATATCTTCATAGATTTGTCTTCCCCTTTGTTGAAAATAAGCCCAGTTAAGCCATCAAAGAAACCATTTTATCTCAAGAATACACATTATAGCCATACTGGGATCAATAAGTAATCCACATATATAAAACGCAATGTGTATCCATATGTACATTATATATACATAAGAGGAAAGACAATGTGGAGACTCAAAATTATTTGAAATAATTATTTATTAATTGACATATGTCAGCCGTGAAAATAAGCTTTTATCAAAGGTGGATAGTGGCAGTAGGTTGACCACCCGTTCTCCACCAAAAATTCTACCCACCTTTGATAAAAGTCTATTTTCAGGGCTGAAACAGGCATAAATAATTATCTCAAAAATAATTCTGAGTCTCCACATTGTCTTCCCTCTTATCATAATGTTGGATTGCCCATATCCTATTATATACCATATATACTATTTATGTTCAGGTCCTGCCAACTTAGGACCTAAAAAGACGTGGAAAAACCTTCCCAATCTCTATTCGCTGAGCCAAGTTATTCATATATATATATATATAAATATACATACCCCATATTCATCAAAATGTCACACAGTGGTGTTAAAATAATTCAGTAGACCATGGTTTTCGGAGAATGCTCGATACCTATGGTAGAGCGGTAATATAAATGATATTTTTTTTTTATTGATCCACAACCAGTTCCACTTTAAAGATTATTCAAGGGTCCACTTGAATATCTTTAAAGTGAAACTGGTTGCACAACTCGTGTGTGTGTGTATGTAACACTTTTGAATGAGTGCACAGATACTACACTCTGATCATAGGCAGAAGTGCCGGAGAGTGATACTTTGATCTTAGGCAGAGTGCAAAGCGACACTTTGATCCTAGGCAGAGTGCATAGATACTCTGATCCTAGACAGAAGTGCCAATCCATACATAAATAATCCTGTCATTTTTTATGGGTACTATAAAAGTGTAATAATAGTGCACAAGCGTAAAATGGTGGCATCTGGCACTGGAGATGTAGTTTCAAATTTGACCACCAGACCCAAAAGTCATTTAGTTCTAATGTCTTTCTCAAAAGAATGTGCTTTGAAATTCCCACACATACACATGCACAGATAAACATATTAAGACCTATCTTGACCTATTCAATAGTCCCACCGAATGATATAACTTTTTGTAAGGGAGGCAAATTCATCATTTTGTATAAAAGTTGCATTGCAACACAGATTCGAGCAGGGGGGGGGGGTATGTTTCACTGGTTCTGAAATACATGTTTAATGTAATTAAACGACTAATTAGAAGATCAGCATTATAACTTGAGGATGAAAGTAACGCTGAAAAGCATAGCTGTTGGTAATTGATATCTGATCTACAAACAAAAAGGTTCCAAGCTTTGTTCAAACAATTGAACACCTTTGTGCTATTAATGCTGTTAGCACAACATTTCAGCCAATTCATTCTACAGTCTTCTTCTGGTGTATAATCCATAAGGAGAAAGAAAAGTATCTTTTTTTTAAAAGAGGATTGTAAGAGAAAATGGCTGTTAATATTCCAACATGATTGGTTGATTCCAACAATACAAAATACATCATAACAAGGTATTTTCTATAGTTTTGAGGAGGGTCATTAACATTCAAATAGTTCTACGGACATCATAACAACTATCTGTCATTTGTTGTTTCTAAGATAGCAAATAGGAAGATGTGTGGAGATCATCTTCCTATTTGCTATCTTAGAAATAATCATCTGCTTTTATCAAAAGCCGATTTTCAACATGATTGGTTGATTCCAACAATACAAAATACATCATAACAAATACATGCAAAAGAGTTGACAGGAAACACCCATAGAGAGTAAGAAAATGGTTTTAAACTGCTCTGTTTAGGCCTGGGTATGCTCAACTATGTGGCTACAGCAAGCATAGCATATGTAAGAGGTACAGCCGAACATATCCAAAGGATTTATGGACATAACAACATTAGGATGGTTTTCAATAGTAAAACCACTCATCCTAACTTCCTTGCCAGAATTGGCCCATTATGGGAGGAGAATTTGACAAAAGATTTCATTTATAACATCCCATGCAAATATGGAAAAGAATATAAGGGAGAAACCATCTGTTCTCTCCAAGTCAGACTCAAAGAACATAAGAACACCATGTCCAAACGGAAGGTAGAAAAATCTATTATGGCGGACCACATCCGGAGAGAGACGGGTACACATTACACTCTCTGGGATGAGATCCAGATAGTTGACAGGGAACACCCATAGAGAGTAATAAAATTGAAAAAGGTGGTATCCATCAGTTAGTTGTGTAAGCCAGGCTAATATGGATTTCAGTGTGGTTCAGGTTTTCTTTGCTCAGCAGGAAAGGGGTTAGGGAAACACCCCCCTGCATACAAATTGAAATCACCTGAGTTACATGGGAAAGCCAAAGCCAAGTATCTTATTACTAACAAATTTTAGAGAACTTTATTGCAATCTTAAGATTTTGCTATTCTGTATTAAAAAGTTTCATATTTGTAGCATTTGTAAGGTTATTATAATGACAGATATTAACAGATTAAAAATGCAAACAAAAGACGTACTTACACAGATCCAGTTTATTCATACATTGACCGTGGTCAACAACACACACATGTGTCTTCTCTGATCTCCTAAAACCAATATGGCTGCTCGTTTACCAGAATGTAAAACAGCACCCCCTTACTGGAAGTTGATAAGCACTCTCCTGCTGGGGAATAACTCAAAATACTTACTCGCTTTTTATCTGTACTAATAAAGGTCTTGAGAGCTGCAAACATCAAGTGTGTAGTGAAACATCTCACATTAACGTTTTTTAAATTTGAACATTTTTACATTTGAATGTTTAACACACAACACCACAAGTTAATCGAGTTTGGCAAAATATATATTTAAAGTCAAATTTCAAATATGAGACACAAATCCTGTTAATGAAGTTAAAAGTTGCATCCTTGAACTGGATGGTTTAAGAAAAGAGTTAAAAAAGTATTTCTCAGCAGAATTGGACGTAATTCTTATTTCTCCTGTTCAATTGCTATTTCAAAGTTGATTGGAGCTTGGTTGCTTAAGCTAAGTACTTGTTTTAATTCACCACATACCCAAACACTAATATATATACATTAATGTGTTTACAAACAAATATATAAAATTATACATATTTTCTGAGACTGTAAAACACAAGAAAAACATTATACCCTTTCGGAAACTTTCAAACATAAACCCAACTTTTCTTGTGCTGTAACACAAACAACTCTTTTCTATTGAATATCATTTTCCTAAACTGCTCTGTTTAGGCCTGTTTAATATTAAGTAAATAAATTATTTTGTTACTGTAAAAAATCTTCTTATATTTTTCGTCTGTCTCTAAGTAATATTTTGTCCTTAATGCCAATATAATAAAAAGAAAATGTGATACTCCTCAAAATCATACCAAGAGGAAAACCTATAAGTGTTTAAGGGCTGGGATCTTCAATATAAAAAAAGTTCTTGATTTTGATACATTTATCAAAACTTGAAGTAGTTATATATGCAATAAATATTAGTAATACTATATGGCATTTTAGATCTAATTACATATTGACTCTAGGTCAAAGTGGATTTTGATATAATCTGATACTGTTCTATTAACTTTCTACTTTGCTTCCAATTTCATCTGAGTATCTCTAATAGTAAGGACAGAGTTATTCAAAGGATATGTATACAGGGATTTACAGTATAAAGAAATGATTGAACTCATTTTGAAAGAGTTACTCGGAACTTAGTGAGACAATCAGCAATAAGATCATAGAGTTGTATGGAATTTGATGTCAGTGTAAAATCCTAAATAGGGTTATTGAAATCTTATCAGTTGCAGAGTATTGTAATTGAATATACTTGAATATACTTGAAATAGGCATTTTTTGACAGCAGTTAATAGCTTCATTAAGTCAGCTTCAGTGTAGGGCTGGTTTTAAACTAATAAGAAAAATGGTAGTTAAATTTGGTATGTTTGATATCAGAATAAAGATTACTTTTTTAAATATTGATATTCTTGGATGTGACCGTCTTTTCACATAGGCTGTTCCATGCATTTGCTACTCTTGCCGAGAGGAAATCCAGTGGAGGTCTGAATTTGTAGTTTATGGCTGTGTCCTCTGGTTTTACTACAGATAGATGAAGTCAGCATTTTCTTATCGGGGCATTTTGAGCAATGAACGTCAATATCCACTCTATGTATGTTGTTCCTGATTCTATAGACCTCTAGTAGGTCAGCACGTTTTCTTCTGTATTCAAGGGTTTCTAGAGTAATTTGTTATATACAAGTCAACAGAGAACGTAGCATAAAGGATAGAGGCAATTTAGAAAACAAACTTAGAAGAAGATCAAAGTGTAGTATCTGTTCCTCGAAACCGCCATGGCCTTGAAGTTCAGAGAACCATGGCCCTTCAGGGATCCTTGTGGCATGCTCGGGTATCGTCCTGGGAGAAGTTGCACGGGATTTCTTGGCCAGCTGGTCGGGAGGCGATCACCATTAGCATGCTCAGGATTCGTCCTGAGAAGCTTTTGGGATTAGTGCTACTAACTAAAGCTAATACTTAAGAAGAAACAGACCAACTGAAGAACTTGACTGATCACCTTGTGTTTCTACATAGAAATGTATATTGTTTGAATTCGTGACTTCCTTTGAAGCCCAAGTCATCAAAGGTAAAGTTCCTACTTTGCACAGATGCATTCTTAGAAAAATGGACAGGTGAAGCTTCGTCCACTCCTACTTTGGAATTGGAAAGTCCAAAGTAGGAGCGGCCGAAGTAGGAGCTTCACCTGTATATATGTTAGCATTTCTTTTTACACTCGGATATATGCTACTTCCAATTTTGACCCTGATTTTTTAATATTAAATTTCTCGCATTATACAAGAGTAAATACAGTAAACTTATACTTCAATTATGGGACTTGGAATTTGCATCAAATACTATTGGCATTCTGACACTTAATTTACATTGAAAACAGCTGGAAAATTAGAATCCTAAACCCTATCAGAACAGGTCTGGTTAGTCACTCAATAGAAATTGTCATGCAACCAATGTCTTTTGGCAGCATGCCATGTTGGGGGTGATCAATTAAAGAATTGGAAAAAGGGATGATCAATGAGTAAGTTACTTCTCTCACCGGTTGTTGGGCAGTGATCACTAAAAGATTCTGAATTTTCAAAAGACAAGTACGAATGCTGCTGGACACAAAAAATGGACCAATTTAGCATAAACTTACACTGCAAATTGACCCCCCCCCCGGCACTAAAAACCTTTTTAGGGGGATGATTTTACAAAAAACAAAGAGTAAATGTTTAAATTTTCAGCCCTCTAGCTCCATTGGTGTGGCCTGTACATGTGATACATACATAGCCAACCATACCAACTTAAAAACTGAAGAAACCTATGTAGACAGTTTTTAACAGCTGGAAAATTAGAATCCTAAACCCTTTTTAGCTGGGTGATTTTTCAACAAAAAAAATGTTTTTTTCTACACATAATAATGAATAAATGTTTAAATTTTCAGCCCTCTAGCTCCATTGGTGTGGCTTGTACATGTGATACATACATACATAGCCAACTAGACCAATTTGAAAAATGAAGAAACCTATGTTGACAGTTTTTGTTGACGGTTTTTAACAGCCGGAATATTAGAATCCTAAACCTTAACAGAACAACTCCATATTTATTTGCTTTCTTATTCATTCACACAATACGGCTGCTAGTTTAGCTACTACTAACTACCATGACAATCTGGCACATAGCATGTCATAGAAGCATAAGCAAATGTACAATTATATCATGTAGATAGACAGACTTTCTTAAGATACATTATCAGGACTCTGAATAAGCAGTGAACAATTGAAAATTGTGTGAATAAAATAATGTTTGTTGCACTAACCCAGCATTCATGCATCAGTGAATGAAGAACAAATTCATAATCAATGGCTTGTGAGTCTAAAGAGGTAAGGTAAAGAAACCTGTTTCTTAAGAGACAACTCCCAATGGCATATGAATGGCTGGTGACAAAGTCTTGGTTTACTTTGCATGCGTCAGCTTAGTGATTCTTGCCAGTTTCAAGTCTGGTCGAGACCACGACTTTATTCTTACAAGTTTTTATGACCACCTCCTTAGCAGGATGCAAGTCAACTGAAGGGATACCTCCACCCTAATCTTTGCTCATTCCGGGAATCGAACTTCTGAATGTAAGGGAGACGTGCTAACCATTACACTATTCGAGTGGACCTTGTGAGTCTAGTATGCTGATTATTGCTCAGTGGTAGGTGTTCATTCATCAATTTAAATATCAAACTACAGAGCACACAGACAGTACATACCTCTGCCAATGCCATTGTCACTAAAAACTGAACAATCAGGTTACAGATGCTAGACAATATTGTGACAACAGCTTGTAATAGTTATTCATCGGAGACATCCCTTTGAACTTTGATTCATTTCAACTCATTATTATTTCCTTTAGACTGAGTAACTTTGTCATTACTATGTTATTACATCTGAAAAGCCAAAAGAATTGTCCTATCTTGCAATGTTATGAAAATAAAAAACAATTACTGAATCTGTCCCAAAATTCAGTCAATTATTCCTTGGCCCATGGCCCATCCTTCCACAAAATGTCAATGAAATTCATTGTAAACTTTTGGAGATTTTGTGTGGACAAACACACAAACAAGTAAACAAATAAACAGACAGACAAACATTGGGGAATACATAACTTCTGTCCACCTTCAATTACTGAGTTAATAAAATAAAATAAAACAAGAATTCTTGTATGAAATACTAAACCTCTGGGTGTGAAAGGAAGACACGTGTTGTGCCTGACTCACTTTTCTGACCTGGTCTTGGGATTCATATTCATTTTCATGTGCTTTTGTATCCTATTTGCATTAGGTTACCTGGTAAGATCCTGGTGTAAAATGACAATTTCTTGAAATTTTGGACTGTGACAAAAATTTTTCATCAGAGACATCCCTTAGAACCTTGATTTATTTCAACTCATTATTATTTTGCTTAGTCTGAGTAACTTTCTCTGTGTTATTACATCCGAAAAGCCAAAGAATTGTCCTATCTTGCAATGTTAACAAAACCAAATTTTAAAAGATTCCTGGTTCAGCCCCACAATTTAATCAATTTTTCCTTGGTCAATGGGATCCACAAAATGGGATTGAAATTCCAGAATTCCAAAGAACCTTTGGAGATATTGTGTGGACAAAGTGGACAAACATGGATGAATACATAACCTCTATCCAATTTGTTGGCAAAGGTAATATAGAGACAGGTGGGTATTTCACAATGTATATTGGGAACCACTTACAGCTTTTAATTGGCTTCCATTATTACTTAATGTTATTTTAAGAGAATTATTCACAAATATTAATTTTAAAATACCTGGTTTATTTGATTATTATAAAACACCACAACTCATTTGATGAAAATGAATAATTGATACTAGCTGGACCCATGGAAATTTCATGTTGACAACTAAGATATCATCATTACTCTTCAACAATTAATGTATATAATTTTGTTAAAGTAATTTATTACCTATGGGATGTATCTATATTAACTATAATAACATGCAAAGGCAAATGAAATTAATACATCTGTTGTTATTATTATTAATTACCTTTGCTATCTGTCGAGATACCTGTGGTTACTACTATAACTTATTGTTTTGGCTTCAGACATGTGAGGGAGGAGTAAGGAATGAATGACAGTTATAGAGAAGGTTGAGACCCCTTTGCTCCCATTCAAGCACAAGCACTCTCTTCCATTCTTACCCTTGTTTGTTACATTGCAAAGGTAGCTGGGAAGGGAGAAGACAAAGGATGAAAGATATGAGAAGAATGAATAATAATCAGAAAGTGTAATGGTTGTAAATACAAACAAGCAGAATAATAGCATACTTATTTTTGTAGTTTCTAGCATCAAATGAAGACAGAAACAGATCAGCAAGACAAAAGTTAGGCCATGTTTCGATATGGGTGACTGTTACATTTTCGGTGATTTCAACCATTGGCTATTTCTGCTACGGAGGACCAATTGTGTAAAAATATGTTTTTGTTTACAAAGATTTTTAAAAATAATTTTAATAAGACAAAAACCAATCGCGTAAATACAAAGACCAATCATGTAAACTGTTTTTTTAGAATTTTTTTAATAATTTTAATAATACAAAGACCAATCAGGTAAATACAAAGACCAATCAGGTAAATACAAAGACCAATCACGTAAACTGTTTTTTTAGAATTTTTTAAATAATTTTAATAATACAAAGACCAATCAGGTAAATACAAAGACCAATCGCGTACACTGTTTTTTCTTAAATTTTAATAATACAAAGATGCAGTCACCCATTTTTGTATTATTAAAATTAAAGAAAAAACAGAAGAAAAGATAAAATTTACGCGATTGGTCTTTGTATTATTAAAATTATTTAAAAAAATCTTTGCAAACAAGAAACAAGTTTCTAAAGAAAAAAAACAGATTTTTACGCAATTGGGCCTCTGTAGCAGAAATAGCCAATGGTTGAAATCACCAAAAAATGTAACAGTTTCGAAACATGGCCAAAAGTTATTCTGCATCTTCATTTGGTTGTAAATTCTGCAAACAACTAGTGAATAATTTTCAGTTTTTGCCATTGTGCTCATTTCTTTTGATGTCAGAGACTTTAAAAATACTCTCTTTATAATTTATGCTCTTCAGAATTTAAAGTTAAAAAAACAAAGGTGAAAGCAAAAAAGAAATAACATTTTTATAAGTGGCATAAAACATTTAGTTTTCAAGTATATACGAGTATGGATCAATAAATCCATAGCCTGATGCATAGTTATTACCTGAATTTTGATCTTATTGATGCCCCTATCTATGAATGTATGGATAAAATTACATAGATATATGTATCTTATATGCATAAATCCTAAACTGGTGCTACAACTAAACCACTTGCCATATGAAGACAGACTCAGAATACTACAGATACCCACTCTACAATACAGAAGTGACCTGATACACATCTACAAAATGACACACTGCATGGTAGAAATGGATGCAGACACTCAATGTAATATGTGCATACAGAGAACACTAAGAACAACAAACAGGGGTCACTGCCACAAATACCAGATACACCACCACCCTGGACAGATTCTTGACATCAAGATCCCTTTTATACTGGAACTCCCTTTCAGATGAAACAGTAAACTCTGTTTCTGTTAACATGTTCAAAAACAACCTATCAAAAGAAACTACACAAATACAAACATTTCTAAAATACTCACACCTTAAATGCCAACCCCTATTACATCTGTTAGATGTATCTTCAGTTGGTACTCTTTATGATAACTTTATGATAACTTTATATACATGTATATCTACATATGCATATGCATGTAGGTTAGGGTGGTCCTTATTTTGCAACTTTCGAAAAAATGAAACAGGCACACCCTGAAAGCATTCCAATATTAGTTGAAATGAGAAACCCAAAAACTTTTTCCAATCAATTAATATTTAGGTTATGATCAGTGACTTAGATATTCAACAGGAGACACATGAGAAGATGTGGTGGTAGGAGGAGGGGATGTGGAGGAAGGGGTAAGATAACGTGAGACATATGCAAAGAAATGGTGGCACGAGGAGGGGAGTGTCAGGAAGCGGAGGGGGAGAATGGGGCACAAGAAGGAGGAAGAGACAGAGACATAGTGTCAGGAAGAGGGGGAAGTGAGGTAAGAAAATGAGTCAAGAGGGGATGCCCTCCTCCTCCGCCTCCTCTTGACCATCCTCTCCTCCTACCACCACATCTCTGCATGTCTCATGTTGATTCTCTATTGTGCCTGCAACCTATTTTTCTCTCCCTCCTCCCGGCGTTGTAACTAGTACTAGTAATCGTGATAATCTTTTTATTTATATAGTACCTATGAAATTGTTCTAAAAGATTTACAATTTAGCTGATATTATTTTTAAATAATTAATCACTGCCACACACAACACTGGTTTATTGCTGGGTTTAGGTTATTCATGTGTTCTGACATTTATATGTATCTATCTATGTATCCGGACATTGCACAGCCCTAACTGTCCATAGTAGAAACTTGAACTTTTGCACACACACTCCCCATAATAGACTTTTAGAAGGTGGTTCAATATGCAATGTAAGTTCATGCTAAATTGGTCAATAGTTTGTGCCCGCTTGTTTTTTGAAAATTCAGACAATTTTTAGTGATCACAGTCCAAAAAAGGCGAGAGAAGTAACTTATTCATTGATCACTCCTTTTTCCCACTTTTTAATTGATCACCCCCAACACAGCATATATGGGTGGCAGTGATTCATAATTTCCCTTGGAATGCTAGTTAAATTTAAATTTCTGAAACATAAGGTCCAATACTTTGTGGATTATATTCCTTATCAGACAAATTGATTGGCATCTGATAAAAAAAATGCATCCAATCTTTCCCTTTTTCTTTAACCAGCCTCTAAACAAGCATAACGAGTAATCATTTCCAACTTGAGGTTCATTGTTTAAAACAGTGGTCCCCAACCACTAGACTGGTACCGGGCCGCAAATCATGTGCAGTGATTCTTAATTTCCACCACACCAATGAAGCTAGAGGGCTGAAAATTTAAACATTTACTCTTTTTTTTTCTACACATAATAATGTGTAGAAAAAAATGTTTTTTAAAAAATCATCCCCCTAAAAAGGTTTTTAATGGGGAGTTCAATTTGCAGTGTAAGTTTATGCTAAATTTTTGTGTCCGGCAGCATTCATGCCTGTTTTTTTGAAAATTCAGAATTTTTTAGTGATCACTGCCCAACAAACAGCGAGAGAAGTAACTTATTCATTGATCACCCCTTTTTCCTACTTTTTAATTGATCACCCCCAATGCAGTATATATGGGTGACAGTGATTCTTAATTTCCCTTGGAATGCTAGTTCTGTTCTGTACTATTTACAATGAAAATTCCATTAATGCCCATTCTCATTTCAATGCAACAGAGGAGCACAGTTTGGCAGATGGTATTCAAGTTATTCTTTATACTTGAGGGGTCCTCACCTGCGAGAAAGAATCTTTTTGTCAAACTTGAGTCGGAGGCTGGAGTTGACTTTGTTTTTCTACCGTAACAAAACAAGAACAAGAACAATCTAATTTAGGGGAGTAATCTCTTCACTGTTTGTCTGTCCTGTCACGTTAAACCAAACCAATACATAAAATTAACATTACCCTACTGTGATTTGAAATCACGACCAAGTGATCGGTAAGCAGTTCCCTTACTGACTGAGTAAAACTAACAAGTCTTATATATCTACAAAAATTTATGTTACAAATACGCAAGGACTTATTTCATTCAAATAAATAAATATATTTATAATAAAAAATATATATTTTTATAATTTTTTATTTATTATACATATATACAATACAAAAGTTGCAGTGGAGTCTTACCCTGCAGCAGCCAGGCTTGTAAGTATATATATTTACAAAACTAAGGATATCAGGCCATAGAGCATTGGACAGCAAGCTAATTTGGCAGACCATTACTTCTGTATTGAGTTCAAGCTTCACTGGGTGCCCCATACTAGCGACCTTGTTCCAGACTAAGCTAAGCTTAGTAGATACCTATATTTACTAGGCTTATTTTAGTCTGGTACAAGGCTACAATAGTGTGATATCTAGTAAGAACTGAACTCATAACACTAGCAAATGATGAGACTAGCTTGCTAACTCTTGCTCTTACAGTAGGCACCCAAGAACCTTTCAAGTATAAGAGATATGATGTGAAGCATTGGCTATGGTGTAGTAGTTAGGTTGCTAGTCTCGCAAGCCATTGGTAGTGAGTTTATTCATCACTAGATGCTTAGCAGAAATGACCTTGTGATAAAGTTCACAAAGTGCAATAAATATCAAGAGGTAATTTAGTATACTTAATCTGATGAGCATTATAAATTCTAAATATCTAGTACAGGTTGAACCGCTTTAATACAGCAAACTTGGGACCTGGCTATTGCCGAGCTACAGAAATTCACCTTTAGGACCCATTTTTTCAACAAAAAATGTTTAAATTTGTATCTTTTGTTTCTTTAAATCATACACAGTAGACAATCCAGCCCCATAGTACTCATACAAACCCTTTACAGAAGTTCCATCGTCTAA
>VCCN01002840.1:4351068-4362748 GCA_006491835.1 Architeuthis dux | reverse complement strand
TCTTTCTCTTCTTTTAAACATAATCTTCTCATGTAACACCATCCCTTTTCTGTGAGTCCCTTTGCTTTCAATCAATTTACTTTTAAAATGTTTAAAATGTGGAAACTGAAAATCGTTTTTGTAAAGCAGGTTGTCCAACAGCTTCGGTTTGTTTGTTTATCCTATTTACAGTCATAACATGAGTTATCGATCATAGTGAAGCATGACTAGCTTTACAAAACTTGCTCTGTGACAGATATGAAAATACTGTCACTTATATGTCAAAATATGCACATTTATTACTCAGGGTCTGTCACAACACAATATAAAACTGTCTCCTTTTCTCCTTTAGAGTTGAGAATTGTCATGCTACTGTTTGGATTCTTTCAGAATAATTGCTCTGTGATTTTAATTAGAAACCGACAACCAGAACTGGCACCAAAACTATCAACATAGGTTTCTTCAGTTTTCAAGTCTGGCTGGCTGTCTATGTATGTGTTGTGCATACAGGCCATACCAATAGAGCTAGAGGGCTGAAAATCTAAACTTTTACTCATTATGTTTAAAAAAAACATTTTTTTTGTTTTTTGAAAATTCCCCACCAAATAGGTTTTTTATGAGGGGTTCAATTTACAATGTAATTTATACTAAATTGGTCCCTTAATTTGTGTCCGGCAGTGTTTAGTATTTGTGTGAAGTATTGTAATGCAGGTTTCCAGCGCTATCTGAAATGCTGCCAATGTGATGGTTTCTATTGAGAGACTAACCAGACCTGCTTTAACTATTTTTTCAACACACTCAGTGATTATGGATCTTAGTTTGAAAGGATAATAAAACTATATATACTTTTATGGTAAATTGATTCCTGATAATAATCAATCATTTTTTATTTTTTTATTTTATATTACGGTTTCCATACTTTTATTGTATATGTCCGTATATAAAACAGACATTTAATTTTTTTAATGCAAATATTACATTGCATACAATACGCTGGTTTTATGACTAGGGAGCCATCTACTAAAGCTCAATATGTACAGTTATTGGGCTTGGATGAGTTGCAGTGAGCTGTAGTCAGCAACATATCCTAGTAAAACATTTGTCTTGTAGTCCAGCATATATGGTAAATTAAATTTTGAGGAGTTGTGGCTGGCAGCTCCCACTTGTTGATACGCCCAAAGGTGACCCAAGTCCAGGGCCAGATTAACCTATACCAGGGCCCCTAGTCTATTAGCAATATGGGGCCCCCCATCTTGAGTTTGAATTCTTGTGCTCTCCTGACCAGTCCAGGTTTTGGTTTAATTTTAATTTTGGCTTGCTCAGTACATGATATGGGACAAATGATAGATTGGCTTATGATTCGATTACTAACTATTTTGTGAGTCTCTGTAGCTATGACAGGGGTGGGTTAAAGGAGCTCTAGTGGGTCCGGACCCCCTCGAGCAAAGCACAATCATATTTTTTTTATTAATAGATAAAGAAATTTCATAAATTAAAAAAATAATCCCAAATGATCATAAATTAACCTTAGAACAATTTTTTTTCATCTAATATAAGTAAGATGTCTTCCGTCTTATTCTTTACAATTTTCTTAAATTATTGGTTCTGTGGTAAATTTCTTCTGATTAATTTTTTTACTTTTCCTTTTTGTCAATTCTGTAAAAATGTAAGTGAAAATGTTGGATCACATTACTTTCTTGTTTTTGATGTTTGAAATTTGTTTCCCTTTTCACATATTTGTAAAAAACAATTTCCATTTATAAAACACAACACATAGACATACAAATACACAATAAGTTATCATGTACTGATATATATCGACACCTAGTGATTCACCAGCTCCAGAAAATAGCTACCAAATGAGATAAACAGCACTAATCCATTCCATCATGTTGAGGCTCAACAACATCATATATTTTTAAAATCATTGCTAGCACAAACTCTATTTATGCTATGTTGTAATGAACCCTTTTTTTTTTTCGTCTAGCACCAAACTTTTTGAGGACATATCTAGAGTGCTAAACGAGGTGTTACTATAATAGGTTTTTATACATGAGGTTGTTTTTTAGAAACAGAGATTGCTAATTTCTAATCAGTTGAATCTGAACAATATCAATCATTGTGACTTTTTATATACACCATTGCACATAGAAATCTTATGGTCGGGAAAAGATTTTATGTATATTTTTCCATTTGATGTAAGAGAAACTTGAAAAGACATTTAAAAAAGAAGCATTGTATGTTTGACACAAAACTTGAAAAACTTGAAAAACTTCTATGCAAACACCATACGCCAACTAACAACTGAAGGAAAATCAATTCATATATATAGCTACAATGCTCTGGAGATCCTCCCCAGAATATAACTAATTCCACCTTAGCCCATGTCAT
The DNA here is from genome assembly GCA_006491835.1 of Architeuthis dux. NCBI lineage: Eukaryota > Metazoa > Mollusca > Cephalopoda > Oegopsida > Architeuthidae > Architeuthis > Architeuthis dux. The sequence continues at coordinate 4,360,378 of VCCN01002840.1, read as the reverse complement.
TGAAATTCATTGAGAACTTTTACATATACAAACACCTACAACAAATGTAGAGTGCAGTAGGTTTCTCAGAAGCCAAGGAGAAGCGGTCTCGTGCCTTAACGGCTCCGCTGATGTCTGCGTCTTCTTTGAGTGTCGAGATTTCTGTCCGCTTCCCAGGGATACGCTGTTCGGGTCCACTTTTATAGTTTCTCTAACGGGGATGGGGATTTATTATCTTACAAAGAGGTGGATTATTGATCCATAATGGAATTTGCGTTAAATTAAACATTGTAATTTTATGAATATTTCATTTATGTTTTGATTTGTTTGAAAATAATTGCTGAATACAAAAATAGAAGGGCCTCAAGAAATGTTACGCACTGGACCCCATCATTGTTAAATTCGGACCTGTCAGTAGCACAGAAGTATTGAAACTAGAGAGAGGCCAATGAGATTATCAGCCTACTGCAGTGGTTCTCAAACTTTATTCTATGACCGACACACTGAGAAATATATTTGACTTATGCAGCACACTAACTGTAGAAATGAACTGAATTAAACAAAAACATTTCAGTAGTCAATGAACGAAACTTTCATATCAGCATGCTGATATAAGTATTCATCAACTCTTTTTCCTTTCACCCGTCACTAAAAAGGTCGAGATCTCACAAAATCTAGTGATAAAACTTCTAAATTGGCAACTCTGTGGTGGAAGCAGGACAGACATAATACCCATACTGGACACATTCAAGGCTCAAAATACATGTTGCGTATTTGGAAAAAATTATGCAGCACACTTGTGAGATAGTTGTAGCCCACTATTATGTCGAAATCCTCAAAAGAAGAAGAAATCAAACGAAGAATCACCCTAGGCTGGCAAGCTTTCGGTAGAGCAAGCTCACCCTAGAGCAGTGGTTCTCAAACTTTGCTTCCCGGACCACTAAACAAACTTTGCTTCCCGGAACACTAAACAGTTCTTATATTGATTTGGTGATTATAGTAAAAATAAGCTATCACAAATTTTCAGAAACTACATTATTTCTGAAAAATATATACATTCTAAAATGGAGGAAAATGACAGAAAAGTTAATGGGATGAATCAATGATGACACAGTTTCATTTCTTTTACAAATCTCTTTGGGTGTTTTGAATAAATGATCTGGAAAATGGTGTATCGTTGTCTGGTACTAGTGCCTTTGTTAACTTGTCGTTCTTTCTGTTTTAGCTGTGTGTAGTTGGAAACGCGTTTGGTTCCACTGTATTTAGCGTGTTAAGAAAAGAAATGGAGAGACGAAACAAACACGTGTTGACAGGGCGATATTGCCTGACCAGTGAGACCTTCCCAGCTCTCACTCCCGGGCTCCCGTTTTCGGGAGCTGTTGGGTAAATTGTCTGCATATTTATTCATTTTAAATACATACATATAGAAGCATAGATACATACATACATACATATAAAAATTACAAATAGTATAATTGAATTTAAAACCAATAGTTTAAAAAGTCATCTAAAAAATTAGATTATTCCTGCTGATTTGGAAATGATTTGGAAATTCTGAAAAAATATTTTTTTATCAGTTTTAGTCTTTTTAAAAATAATTTATTGCTCTTCATTTTTAGTGTTTCTAACTCTTTTAAGTCATTTTATTGCTTTTCTTAGTCTTCGCTTTAAGCATGTCAGCTTGGTGTTTCCAACTTTACAATTACTGGTCTTAATTCTGTGGCATAAATAGCTCCCTTTTTACTAACCCTTAGATGTGAGAAGAAGCCGAAAGGCCTTGTTTAGGGTGACCAAAAGAAAGAAAAAAAAGTAATTATACATTTTACACTGCAGCAGCTTCTTCAAATGTTGAACTTAGCACCTAAACCCCCAGTAATACATTTGTGGTCCTCCCCCACAGGCAGTGCTGTATTAAAGCAACCGAAGGAGGCCCTGGGCTAGGACAGGGCTTCTCAAAGTAGGGGTAAAGATTATTGGGTCGCTGTAATATTTGAAAATCTTTTTCAAAGGATAATCATATAACTAGTGTTGTGTCATTTTTTTTTATTATCTCTATGCAATTATCTCTATAAAATGTACTCCTTCTGAAGCTTATTGTGAAAATGGCTCACTCAATGCTATACACAATTTTTAAAATAAATTTCGTTTGTTACATTTTAGTAATTTATTTAAAAAGCAAATGTTTTTCTCGTAATAAAAAGCATGAAACTTAATATATACCCCTGTTTTTATCATTAGAAAAGAAATAAAATTAATGGCATGATTATGGAGCCCGCTGTTCTAGAGTTATAACATTTATATTTTACTTACCACTAGGAGCGCAGATCAATTCACCTTCACAGAAAGAATGCAGAAATCCAAAAGGCAGAAATATAAAATCTCTATTAGGGATGGATAGACCTCAATAAAGTGTAAACAGAGAGTCTCATATATACATACTTGAATATACCTAAAATAGGCTTTTTACAACATTAAGCCAGCTTTAGCATAGTTGTGGTTGAATGGTGAATGATGTGCATGTGAATGGTATGCCTGTGAATGGTTCTAAACCTGAGTGGAGGTGTGTAAGTAATAGTATATGTAACTGTAGCCATTTGAATTGGAATAAATAATCTCGCAAAGAACCAGGTGTCCAGAGGTAAAGGATTGGGAAAAGGAGAAGCCAAGCGTCATCGTAGGGTGCTTCGTGATAACAGGCGGTGCCCTCAAGAGACAAAGAAGAACCCTGTATGGGTTCCAGGGGTTAAACGCCCAACCTTGTTTCTTGCTAATGAGATTTTAAAGGCCTCCAGGGAGTTTCCGAGAAGGACACTCCACTGTTCCTCTCGCTCAGGGGATTCCAAGCAAGTCTGTAGGCCGGCCCCCAGGGACTTCCCTGGTGAATTTGTGGGTATCTGAGTCTCACGAAAAGGGGACTCCAGATTGATCGCACCGAAACTGGGAACAGAATAACTTGACCTATGACACCAGGGTTAATTGGAAAACATGTGTTCCTGCACACACACATTTATTTACCCCATAACAGACTCCGGCAGTTTCACAACCAGCATTCACGACGGCACTACGCATTTCTCAGCTCCTCTGAAATCACAACATGAGTCCTAAGAAAATCTACAACTAGTTAAAGGACGAATTACAGTAAATAGGGACTGAGTTCTTACCTTTATCTTAGCTTCAGCATTCTTACAGCTCAAACTTCTATGCACAAAGTTCAATTCATTGTGAACTATGACATTGCCACACCTATAAGTTTCATGCTAAGAACTTATTTCCTCCTTATGTATTTGTTGATCCATGCTATTCCTGTTTACTTCGCTTGTATTTGTCGTTTTGTGTTCAAATGCTATGTATGTTATATATTGTTGATTCTTACTGTTTTCACTGCACTTGTTTTCAATTGTACTTTGCTTGTAGTTGTCATTTTGTGTTCAAATGCTACATATGTTGAATGTATTATATTACATATATATATTAATGATCTTGTGTCAAAGAAGTAGAAATGGACTTGTCCAGAGGAGGTGGCCTGCTGTCTGTCTTGTGGAGGGTCCGGGAAGAAAAAGCTGATTGAACAAGTCGTCGATAGATGTAGATGAGGTGGAGCATCAGTGACCCGTAGGTTGAGCGCTAGCAACCCAGATGTGGCAAGCTTTTGGTTATAAAAGGCCAGGCTAGGCTTGCTAGCTGAAGCCACGCTGTAGTCGTAATTGAAGTTGTACTGTGAATTACATTGTAGCGGCTCGTGTCTGCGGTTATAGCTTACCTGTGATAAGCAAGGAAGTGTCCTTGAAGGATTTGTTTCAGTGCTGCAACATTGACTTATTGCATCGAACTGTGTCAGTGTTTTTCCATGATCATATGCAGTTGCATTTGCTACATGAGGACAGGCATTGTCCTGCAGCAAAATTAAAAATCAACTTCCTTGTCCAGAAAAGGAGTTATTTCTCTTACAATGCATCATTCTCACCATAGTGTTGCACAGTAATAGTTTGTTCAGGTTCCAGTAATTCATAGTAAAGAATTTTCTTTGAATCCCACCAAAAACAAGAGAAAAACATATTCCACAATAGATGCCGTTTAGATTGAGATGTTGAAGGCTATCTTGGATCTAGCCACAATTTGTGTTGAACTTTGTAGATCTACTTGTTCGCCGTCAACTTGGATTAACACAATATAACACATACACTCGAGGGTCTTCAATTCACTTTATTACACTCAACCTCAGGTGACTACTCGCAAGGATGCCAACCGCTAAAACTATTTGAGTAAAATATTAGAAAGACGACTCCTGAAATGGGAGAGTTCCACTACTGATCATTAACAAAGAAAGCTAACAAAGTTATCTTTCTTTGTATATGATATATTAACATATTGACAATTTGCTCTGTTTTGGACTCACATAATAAATCCATTGTACATCATCAGTGACTACCTTGTTCAAAAATGACTTTTTTCTTTTTAGAAAGACAAGTGTTTAAATGCTAACCAATGTTTATTTCTCTAAGTTCATTTGGAACTTATTTTTCTATCTTCTGATTTTTTCCTGAGGCTTTTAAATAGAATAATACAGTTGACTGATTGCATAAGCAATGAAGATTAAACTTCAAAGACACTTCTACGATTTCCCTAACATTGTTGTAAAAGATGGCACTGGGAACTTTTGCATCAACCTAATATTTGATATTCAAATGGTTCTTGGGATGATTGAACTCCTTCTTGTTGTATGTGTTGTAAACACAACGTTTCGGACAATCCATTCTTCAGCCTTCTTCAGGTGTAAATCATCGTTCTCTGTCAATAATCTAGACTTCCTCCCAGAGAGGAAGATAGTTGCCATTCTCTCCCCATGCGGTTCTCGAGAGGCTCTTATGTGCTGGGAAAAAATAAATGTTATGTTATTAGCAAACAAATAAATTTTTTTCTGGGGGATATTTAGTATCCGACAGACCGGCGGGTGCCGATTGGGTCTATAAAAACTTCATTCATGGATACATCTAAAAATGAGCCCTCCATTGGTAATCTAATAACTGCGCATGGATTCGTTTCATTTTTCGGTTCAGTTTTGTCAAAGACTTTAATGATTAATTTTCATTTCATATCGTTTTTTGTTGTTGTTGAGTCTTAGATTCGTTTAGTTTATGATCCGGACATTGAAGCAATTTCAGATGAGTTTCAAGACCAAAAATTGCTCTGAGTAAGAAAAACGTTAGCTAAATTTATGTTTTCTTGTATGTATTTTTGTTTATAATAAATTATGCATCTCCGATAGTCTTAATTATTCTTTTTTTTAGCTAAAAATGGCTCTTCAGGTTGAAAAGGTTCCCGACTCCTGTCTCAGATGACTGCCTTACAAGACTAAAGAACTACAACTGCCCTGCTCAGTTATTTACACATAGTTGGGGGGAGAAGTGGATTAATGCATTTCCCAAGGGCATTAGTGAACATAAACAGCCTTGGTCAAAACTCAAACTTGATCTGCCTGTTCCATTTTCCGTGCTAGTAACCGTTACACCACTCTGCTCCTCCAATCTTAAGAATGTAAACATAACAAAAATTAATTTTTTTTGATAAGGAAACAAACAGCAACAGATGTGTTAATTGGTGCCATCAACATTTTATAAGGTTTGGGGCAATGTTTTTCTACTTATACTATATTCTTAAAATATGACTTGCGTTTAGCTTTTCCCCATCGAGTACACCCATATCAGAGTCTGACTTCATGAAAATTCCCTCATATTTTAAGAAGCATTTTTATTAAAAAAAACACTCCTTCCATCTTGGATAAGAAGTAACTTATTCATTTCAAATTTTTTAATTGATCACCCCCAACACAGCATGCTGCCAAAAGATGTTGGTTTCTATTAAGTGACTAACCAGACCTGTTTTACTTTTCAGTTTGGATTCATATGTGGGTTGTATATGGTTTGGTATTTAAGGGTTCATGCCTTGCTTTTTAGTATTTGTGTGAAGTATTGTAATGCAGGTTTCCAGCACTATCCGAAAAAATACACTCCTTCAATCTTGGATAACGGTGCTGACAAAACAGAAGAAATCACTAGAAAAAGCAAGCTGAAAATCGATGAAGATTTTGGCAGGTTTATCAATAATCCCAAATCCGAGCAAAGATCAAAGAGTTTTTGTTTTGTTCTCTAAAAATCAGCTCACAAGGGTAAGAAACCAAAATGGTGGAAGAATTTATTGACTTACAAATAGTAGTAGAACTGGTTCAATCAGGGAATGACCAGTTTTGTTGCAAGATCATTTTCAAGCGATTTGGTACTTGTTTTTATAGGTTTTTATTTTTCATCAAATGTTTTTATTATTCTTAAAATGCAGACATTTGATAATGGAATCAGATGCAGGGCTATTGAGTTAAAGTTATTTGACCTGTTGCATTGTCTATTGTTGGAGTTCTTATTTCACGCCTTCTTTTTATAACATGGAGAAATCATGATAAAAACATTGTATGATTGATTTTATAATGCTGATATCAGACTACAAAGAAATGAGCAAATATCTTTTAAAGAAACTGCAAAGAAGGTGCAATGACTTTAGTTTTTATTTTATTGCATTTCAATGGATTTAGTTATAGGTATCCCTCGCTTTTTGAAAGTTCCCTTTGCATTACCTTGCTTTTACGAAAGACCTACATTAGTAAAAATTTTCTCCATTATTCATTTTACTGTAGTTCTTAAATAATCCATAATCTCAACCAGCTCCCATAGTTATTAATCACTGTTACCTACAACACTGGTTTATTGTTAAGTTAAGGTTATTCATGTGTTCTGACATTTATATGTATCTATGCGTGAAACAGCATTTTCTCCAGACACCTTTGAAAAAGGCTGAATTCATCAGCTGTAACATTTTAGGTAATAAATAATTTTTGCAAATTATTCTGGGTCTCCACATTGTCATTTTCCCAGCATCATATATATATATGTATATGTATATATATGTGCTTAAAGCATAAAGTATACAACAGTTGCATAATACCAGCCATGACTTACTGATGCGAAGCATGGAAATTAACAAAACGAGCTGAAAACCAACTTGAGAGCCATGGAAAGAGCAATGCTATATATAACTTTAAGAGATAGAAAAAGAAATACATGGATCAGAGGGAGGACTAGAGTGAAGGATATTATACATATAATAAAGCAGCAAAAATGGAGATGGGCTGGTCACCTAGCAAGAAGAGATGACAATAGATGGGGGGGGGAGACCAGACACAAGATGGAGGGACAAGATAGAAAAGTTTGCTGGTAGGATGTGGCAGAGACACAATCTAGGTCATCATGGAAAGAGATGGAAAAGGCCTTTGTCCGGCTGATGATGATATATATATATATATATATACTAATTAATCTCCATGAAGAAATTCACGGATATATAGGTTTCCCCACTATCCGAAAGTAGAGTGTTCCTATAAAAATCTTTCGTAAGACAAAATGGAATAAAGCGAATTACCATTAATTTATATGGGAAAAACTTTTTGATATTCCAGACCCCAAAAATAGTGAGGATGGTATGTCAGGCTGTAGTTGTGGTTGTGGGAGGTACAGGAGACTAGGGTGTAGAAGTGAGAGGAATAGAGTGTGCACTGCCTCTATAATGGGTCGCTGCAACACAAAAGTTAAACATCACTCTCACTTTTTGCCTTTTTTCGAAAAAGAAAAGAACTAGCAAAAAGCAAACTTTCAAAAAGCAGGGATACCTGTATTTGAATTCTGTTCTGATTTTTTTGTTTTTTTTTAAACTAAAAAAACTTGTTAGAGTGATAGTGCCCATTGTTTTAAATGGTGGGTAGGAGATATTTTTTATCAACAAAATTGTTACCTTCAAGTGGAAAAGTCCATGGTTACGGACCGAAGACCAAGAAAATCACACTGTTCTTTATATAAGTTGGTAGTAAAACTCAGGTTATATTCTGGGGTTTTAATGTTGATTACATAATGTATAAATGTTCATATGATTATATGCACAACTGCAAAGCAAACACAAATATATGTCAAATAAAATCATTTTTCTTTTTCTTTATACAGTAAGTCAATGGATTGATTTGTTACTGTGTGTCTTCCCCTTTCCTGCTGATAATTTAAATATTTGCCATTCTTCATTGGACGGGATTCTCTCTTCCATTTGTTTATTCGCTCATTCCTTCTTTCCTTCTTTCTTCCTTTCTTTTTCATCCTGCCTTTTCTCTTTTTCTTTCTTTCTTTCTTCTTGAACCTTTCTTTTCTTTCTTTTATTTCCTTTTTTTTTTAAATCCTGCTTTTTCTCTCTCTTTCTTTCTTTTTCATTTGCCATTTCTTTCTTTCTTTTGTCCATGTGTTTATTCTTTTCTTTTTTCCCTTTTAAAACTGCCTTTTCTTTCTTTTTTTCTTCTCAATCCTGTCTTTTCTTTCCTTCTTTTTCATCTGCCCTTTCTTTCTTTCTTTCTTTCTTTTGTCCATTTGTTTATTCGCTCATTCCTTCTTTCTTTCTTTCTTTCTTTCTTCCCAATCCTGTCTTTTCTTTCTTTTTTTATAATTTAATCCTGCTTTTTCTCTCTTTCTTTCTTTCTTTCTTTTGTCCATGTGTTTATTCGTTCATTCATTCTTTCCTTCTTTCTTTCTTCCTTTCTTTTTCATCCTTTCTTTTTCATCCTGCCTTTTCTTTTTTTCTGTCTTCTTGATCCTGTCTTTTCTTTTTTTTTTCCTTTTTTTTAATTCTGCTTTTTCTCTCTTTCTTTTTTTCTTTCTTTTGTCCATTTGTTTATTTGCTCATTCCTTCTTTCTTTCTTCTCAATCCTGCCTTTTCTTTCTTTCTTTTTTTTTTCTTTCTTTCTTTTTAATCCTGCCCTTTCTCTCTTTCTTTCTTCCTTTCTTGTCAATCTTTCTCTCTGGATTCCTTTCCTATCAAGAGCAAAGCATACAACCATTTTCCAAAGCACACAATTCCAATCAGTAGACAAACATTTCATCGTATTTATACACGCCAACAACAGAAGAATAAATCCAGGCCATTCAATCTCTGCTAACATATAAACACACTTACTAACTATGTATATTTACTCGTGTATAATTAAAGAAAATTTCATATCTAAATCAAAAGCAAAATTTGATAAGGTTTGCATTACACAAGATTGTAATACTTTGACAATTTTCTTTAATTGAATCACAACAGCTACATACAGTGGTCCTACTCTCACAAGGTCCATATAATAAATAGGCAACCCATTTATGCAACTACATACATACACTTGCTTGGCTAGAATGTTACTGTCCCCTGTCAAAGATGACGATGGGTATAACAGCTTTTTACTGTGTGGAGTCCCACTGAAGAGATACAG
>VCCN01002840.1:4215799-4235083 GCA_006491835.1 Architeuthis dux | reverse complement strand
AGAGTCTAGACCCATCGGTTACTCATAATGGAAACAAGGTTTAGTACAATATAAAACAGACAATTGAACTCCTTTGTGTTGTTGATGTTATAATGTTTCAGCTGATCTATTCTACAGCCTTCTTCAGGTGTATAATTCATGAAGGCGATTGTATAATGGATTGGCCAAAATGCTGTAGTAACATCATCAACAATGCAAAGGAGGAATTCAATTTTCTGAAAAAAAGCTTAGAATGTTAATAATTTCCTCAAAATTATAGACAATACAAAATTTGCAGTTATATATTTTCTCAAGAAAATGCATGCAGAATTGCTGCTGTTGAGTCAGTTAAATTCTACTGTATAGAACTTGTGGTTTTAGTTTACACTGTATTAATATGCAGTCAAAATTACATTAATCTTTATCATTACTGGCATTGGATATAGAACCATTGAGCCAGAGACATGACCATTTTGAAGATAACTATTAAGGAGACAGGGTATAGGGAGAATTGGATTCATGCCTTTCCCAAGGAAAGTGATATCAGCATGAGCAATTAGAATTTGCATCGCAAAAGTTGGTTAATTCAACAAAAAAGACAAATTTTAATCTTAGAATACTAATTCTAAATACAGGCTGTCCCAAACGTAACGCCCAATTTAAAACTGATTTTTATATATCTTGACAGACTTCTTAAACATTACAACATACAATGCTATTTTTAGTAACCTATGGCGTCGATCTGTGAAATAATCAGGTATGTAAGTAATGAAATATTTATTCCATTTTAGATCATGGCTACTAAATGTCTGACAACTGAACAGCAGATAGCTACAAATCAGGAGTTACTTTTGGGACATCCTGTGTATCTTTGTGTAAAAACCACATAAATATCCAACCAAAATGTAACCTTATTGTAGACAGCAGATTCCCCTCTGTACACAAAAAAAAAAAAAAAAAAAAAAAAAAAAAAAAATATACTGATTTTAATAAACTTGTGAAAACAAATGTCTCAGCACACAAATAATGACTAAGAAAAACCAGCAATACATTATATATTTTTTTATTTTTATTGTTTTTTAGAATAAAACTGGGTGATGTGTTTGGTCCACAAATTGAAAATACAACTGGATTGTATTTTATATTCATCAAACATAGACACTATATACAAAGATGAGGATATTAGTCCATGTAAAACTCTCAAACACCAGCATCTCACAAGTAGATATGTAAATCACCAGATGTTGACTGATGCAGAGAGATTTTTTTCTTTCAAATTTAGAAATAAAGTGGGTTGTACGTGATCCAGTGTTGTTCAGGCTTGTTCTTGCATTCCTCAGAAGATGTGAATAAAGACTTGTAAATGGTGCTGCTTTTGGGATCCTTCTGAATTGCGGTCTGCGCCTCTTCTTTGGAAAGAGATTTCGAGCTGGAACTCATGCCGCTGCCTGATGCTGTAGCAGTCTTGGCAGAATCACTTTTTTTGGAGCCATTGACTAATTTGGATTTCCCAGAACCATTTACACCGTTTCCATTGGACAGACAAGCTAATTTGCTGCCACTGCAACCGGCATCTGTGACAAATAACAATTGAAGATAAGTAAGCAAACCATATAAACAAAATATAAATAGCTCAAATGCACATTAAGCAATATGGGTTATAATTTACTTTTCAACTCACAATCTTAAAGAAATAGACAATCAAAGAAACATTTTTAGCAGCAAAATAATTCAACCTACTAAACTACAAAATTTGAACCTGGTTAAACACATTTAATCGAATCACTGCTCTTTTATAAACCAAGGTTCAAATGAAGAAATATTTCATTAAAAAAATAAGATCGAACCTTTGCTGTTCTTGTTACTACTACATATAACTAAGAATAGTCTTATTTCCTAGGTCAAACTTTAATTTGCAGAGGACTACCTTTCCCAAAATTCTGCACACAAGTCTCTTATTCATTGATCATCTTTTCCTGTGAAAACAATTTTCCACTTAAAAATAAGCAGATGGTCACTATCTTTTTATCTGTTACCAGGAAGAACCTGATGATCAATTTTTCTGTTGTTCGTGACCCATCTGATAACATCACTTAAAATTATTCACAGAAAATTCTTTAAAAAATCAGAAGATGAAATCAATAACAATGTTTTGATGTTAATCATAAACTGAATTTCAAATTTTCGCAACCAAGTATGATGAGCGACAGATCACTTTCATGTCCGAGTTAATTGAACCACATTTGTGGTACTATGAAACCAAATAGATTTTACAAGTAAATGATAATAGAAAGATATTAGGGGAAATAAATGAAATTAGAAGTGTTTATAAATGCTTGAATGGTTAGTGTATTTGAGAATTCGCGTGACTAGAGTGAAATAACATGAGCAAAGTTCAGAAAGACCTTTTATCAATGACTGTTTGGTTATAAAGAGTTTAATCAGTTTACAATCAGCATTTTTTATTTGTAAGTATCTGCTGTTATTTTCATGGTTAGTAGGATGTTTATTTTTTTAATCACGGATTTTTTTATTTGTAGCATCTGTGTTTTTTGTCGCTGTCGTTTTCAGGGTTAGTAGGATGTTTATTTTTTAAAGTTCCAGGTTTATTTTTTAATCTTGGATTTTTTTTTATTTGTCACGTCTGTAGATCAACAATCGACATGATCTTTTCACTAGGGCAGCTGCAGGAGAAGTGCCACAAGCAAAGGCAACCACTGTACATTGCCTTCATTGACCTGACCAAGGATTTTGACTGAGTCAGCAAGACAGGGCTGTTTACTCTGCTGCAAAGGATTGGGTGCCCTCCCAAGCTCCTGAGGATGATCATGAGGACATGAACGTTGTCGTCCAGTATGATGGCTCTTCTTCAGATCGATTCCTAATCAGGAACATAGTGAAACAGGGGTGTGTACTTGCTCTAACAGTTTTTGGCATCTTCTTACTGCTGTCTAATGCCTTCAACCAGTCTGAAGATAGCGTATACCTCCACACCAGAAGCAATGGTAACCTCTTCAACTTAGCTCACCCCCAAGCGAAAACTAAGGTGCGGAAAATACTGATAAAGGAGATGTTATCTGCAGACAATGCTGCCCAGACTGCTCACACTGAGGAAGCTTTACAGCGACTCATCAGCTGCTTCACAAGAATTTGGTCTCACTAGACCAATATCATTGCTCAAGGTGTCAAGCATGGACCCTGTACTCCCATTAGGAACACTGACTCAATGCTTTCCACCTACACTGTCTCAAAAGGATTCTGGGAATCATGTGGAAGGACTGTGTTCAAAACAAGAACATTCTGGCACGAGCAGTGTATGCCTTGCTCAGCCAAAGGTGCTCGCGATGACTTCGTCATGTCAGCTGCATGAATACAGATGAATACCCAAAGACATGTTGTGCAGTGAGCTGGTTCCATACCTGCAGGAAGGCCTGTTCTTCCTTACATAGACATTTGTAAACGTTACCTGAAGGCAGGCAACATCGACAACACAGACTGTTCCCACAGGCCACAGCTGATGGAGATCTACCATCAAGGCAGATATCCAGACGAGCAACAAGAGAATAGAGGACCTGTGGGAAGAGTGGAGATATCGCAGACGGCAGTAACAGCACTTACAGAGCCTGGCGTGGACTACAGCTGCAATAGAGTCTGTCACTCTAGAACTGGGTTACACAGCCACAGCAGGTCAACCATAGTCTAATCCTTGTTGCATAACAAGATAATTATGAGCTGATGCAACTTACAAATGCAGGGTGTTTAACGGCTAATTCACAATAGAAACTCAATTCCAATTTCCCAATTAGGCTGAGTTGTTTTGATCATTTGGGCCATTTTTGAATTTTTTTTAAATACAAAAATGTGGACCTTGGAAAACTTCATTATCCTATAAAAACGGTGGGGAAATCAAATGCCTGACTAACACCCTGAAATGACATCACTGTGTTAAATTTGTCACCATCATTGTACTATTATTTGTACTTGTAACCAATGTTACCAATTTAGCGCATTTCGTGCTAGATTTAGCGCATTTCTTGTTTTGGCAGTGCAAAAAGCACTAAATTAGCGCATTTTTGCCTAAAACATTTTGGCCGTTTTTATTCTTCATTTTAGCGTCTTTTGGGTGGTTTTTGGGTGGTTTTTGGCCATTTTTTAAAATTTAGCACTTTTTGGCAGTCAAACTAGCGCGAAAATATTTTTTGAGTTGGCAACACTGCTTGTTACCCTTTGACAAGAAAAAGCCTTTGGTTGAATCAATCCATCATCATATGTTAAACCAAAACATCTATAAGAAATATATTATAACTAGCAAAAGAACCAGCAAAAAATGACGGCTAACATTTTTGCTGTATTATGGTAGCAAACCAACAAATATACAGAATTTGTATCTTTAGGTAAATTCAAACCAAATGTTACTGAGCAAAAGCAGGAACTGTGTCAGTTTTAGTGTTTGTGTTTTGTGTGTTTTTAAATTTGAAGCAATAAGAGGATAAAAATATATTACTGATTTTCAGCTAGAAAATGTGTGTGGGAGGGGGGGTGCATTATATCTGAGGTCACATTGTACTCGAGTAAATACGGTAATAAATATTAAATTAACAATAAATACTCTGTAATTGTAGCCCATTGTATGCTTTTTCAATTCATCCGCAATTTGCTTGTCAAAGTGATCTACAATTTCCGGTGACATATTATCATTTTTTTTTTTTTATAAATTAGGCTGTCTGTCTAGCAACTTTTGCTGCTGTGATATCTGCTTCCCCTTATCCAATATGACTGAATGGCAATACTCGAGGCTTGAAATCCAGATTCATTTCTTCTCTGTAGCAGTAGCTCATGTGTATGCCATCAGTCCACTAAGGTCTATGTCAGCAGACCGAATCGCGATAGTGTTAATGTTACTTAATTTTATATATCGGTTCAGAATAGCGTGACAGACAAACAGACATCTCTACAAAAACAGTGACAATGGTATTTATATAGTTGGATACACATTATAATGAACAGATTTGCTTTTCAATCAGATAATACATACCTTCTGTAGATACTTCAGACTTCTTCTTTTCAGCTTTCCTGGCTTTCTGGGAAAGAAAAAAAAAAAGAAGAATTTGAAATCATATTTAGTATAAAAAACAGATGACTATTCACATAGAGAAAAATAGCATAGAAGATGTCCAGTCTGGCCACAATTTTGCATTTTGGGACAAGAGAGATCTATGGGAAAGATAAATGCAAAAGCACTCTTTACACACAAAGCTATATGCAATAAATCTGTTACTGATAAGCCATACACTTTCTTCTTACTCTTCTTTAATAGGTCTTATATTTTTACTGCAATTGATGGCACATGTTTTCAAATGCTTTTGTCCAGTGGGGACTTAAGTATTGATGTTACCGAGAAAGGGCGGTTTCTATAAATGCATATATTATTATTACTATTACTATTATTGTTACATTTAACCCATTTTTGCATTCAACAAATCTGTGATAGTCAATGGTCAATATACAGGTATACCTTGATTAGTGCGATTAATTTGTTCCAAAGCTTTCCGCACAGTTCGAAACCACACTGTTCAAGGTCTTACTATATAATTTAATATCTTTTTTTCAGCTTATACCTAGTTACATTAATTTGTACAGCAATACCATAACCGTACTACATCAAAACCTGCACTAATCAAGGTATTGCTGTACTAGTTGTTTATGCAGTAAAAAACTGAATAGGTCTACAAGATAGTTGTCAATGATCAAGTGCCCTCACAACAATCCTGATAATTTGAGACATTAAAATACTAGGTTGCCTAGAATTGAAAATTTATGCTGGTTGTCCATTTATTTTTTAATTCACACACAATTTTTAAATTTATACCGTTCTGTTTCTGTAAATTTCTGCCTTTGTACTCAAGGCCACAGATGACATGTTATGGGAGTAACACAGCATTAATACTCTCTAATGTATAAATCCATGTTGCCAATTGGATAGAGCACTCCCTGATATTGTTCTTATGGAAAAAAAAAAAACAAAAAAAAAACAGAATTGGGATTTTGATGCTTACCTTCTCAAGTTTTGCAGCGTCTCTGCGTTTGTTCATTCTTTCTGTCATCAAGTCAACATCTTCTTCTGTGCCATTAAATATCACAATGTCATCAGGATTTGTCTTTTGACCACACTGGAGAAGAAATTAACAATGTTCACTTAAGACATGATTTGACTATAAAGAATATCTTCTACTTATAAAATACACTATCTACCTATATCTATATTAAATAACTTTTTAGAAGTTTTAAAATGAGGATTTTTGCAATAATAGTCAAGTTTGTACACATTCAACTTAAATAGAATTTCAAATCCATAATATTTTTTATTGTCTAATATCCAATCCTTTTTAGATGAAGATGAATATACATAAAAGCTAAGAACACAGAAACAAATTTCTTATTTTAATTGTGTCGGTTATCACTTTTCCATTATCTGAAGTAGATTAACAAAAATAAAATAAGTAAAACTTCAAAATATAAATTTGCATCCATGTAGATGTAAATTGTATATTAAAATATGTGTATTATATGCCAAAAAGCTCTGGTCTGTTAAAGGGGGAGTGACTTTTCTTGGAGGGGTTATACCGACACATTGACCCCTCCAAGAAAAGTCACTCCCCTTTAACAGACCAGAGCTTTATGGCATATAATACACAAAACACATCTAGTCTCATTCATTGCACACCATATGAGTGACCGCAGGACTACACGAAACATTAAAATATATAAAATAATGTTAAAAATATCTTCAGATTTTATTTGAATAAAAAATAACCCATAATAAAACATTATTTATAAGAAATATTCATCTAATAGAATTATTTAAAAGGAGTTTTTTAAATTTTACATTAGGCCATTTTAAATTAAATTTGTATTAAATTCCATTATTTCTTCAAAGGACTTTCATGAAATTCAAGTTACCTCCCTTGAAGAGTTATCCCCCTTACATAAAATTTGAGTGGAAGAAGAAATTCAATAGCAACTGGAAACATTTTCTATAAAACAGACGTTAAATTACATTTTAGATACAAAATATAAACAAAATTGAATTTAAACTAGAGTTTTGAATTAAGAAACATTTGAAATGTTTTTAAAAGTTTTAATCAAGTTCATATTTGTCCTGTTTTGTTGTATCATATAGATTCTTGAAGAGTTTGCCTATTGTAAAGGCATCTATTCCCCATAAAGCTTTTATTCTATAGATCAGAGCTTTTGCAAACTTTTTGCATTGGAGACACACTTTAACATTTTTGGTGACACATTACTTAAATTTTGTTTGCCAAGCCAAATATATGTCATCCCAGCTGTTCAACTAACTCAGGAAAAGTATCTTTTGAAAGATATACAAAATCATACTTAATCTCGTGACACGCCTAGATGTTATCTGTGACTTACTAAAGTGTCGCAACACAGTTTGGTAAGCTCGGCAATAGATGCAAGTAATGAAAAACTAAGAAATCACTGACTACATATCTGTGTGCATCTGATCTCTACATGATCTAACCAAAGGAAGAGATGAGAAGTAGGTCAGCAGGAACTCTGGGTAACCTGATCTGCACACAACCCCTCGGTAATGAGTCAATTAGCAACATATCAACTTAGTAAGGTATCAGTGACTAGGACTAATCAGATGTCAGGGTGAAGCCAGTGAGGATAAGTTACAAGAGGCAAAATAGTTCCAAGTGAGCAGAGCCTCCCATCCATCCTGGTAGCCCAATGTTGTTTATGTGTTGGCAATAGTGTTGAGAAGCTGGTAGAAGCAGCCATCAGTAGAATCTATATCAGTATGTCACCGACATAGATGTAGTGATTGTAGATGAGAGAAAGAAATTCAACAAGAGCTTCTAGATTTTATCAATGTTTAGAATAAACATAGCACAGAAACCAGGGGTAGATATAATTTAATGCTAGTGAAATCTAACAATTGCTGAACCCAATGAAGAATAAAAGAAAGCTTTGGCTAGAAAATGGCAGAAAGAAGGCAGTGTCAAAAGACTTAACACAATTCAAAAGCTGATTGCATGGACACATGGGAACACACAGCATGAACCAAGAAAGCAAAAGAAGACTGTCCACTTAGTTCCTCATAACATTATAAATTACTAGTCCGAGTGAAGCGGAACGGGCTATTAACTTTCTGTACAATTTTTCAAGTCATTTTTCTTCTTCGCATCGTTGTTTAATGGAAACATTCTCTTTAAATCTTCATTCGTGATGCCTTCAGATTGTTGTGCATTATTTTTTTAAAGTTTACTTGTTCATTTGTTCAAAATCTCTTCAATACTGGAAACTTGAGAAAAAAAATCTTGTCAGAGAGTAAGAGAGAGATTGATCTAACCTCCTCGCCATACTAAATTTCAATCATCAGCGATAGCTGCTGCTGATTGAAAAAAAAATGTGATCTCAAGCTAAAAAAGTATATATATTTTGATCAGTGTCTCCGTGGTTGGACCTTATTTGTCGCAAAGCCAACTGTAGACCGAAGCTCAGCGGTGCTTCGCACAGAATTAGTTAAACACTTGTTTTGATGATGAAACTGTTAATGTCTTTCACAACTGATCACTGTGGCCCAGTGCTCACCTCTGGTTTGGTAGGCTGTGGTTCAATCCACCGCAGAGTCATACCAAAGACTTTAAAAATGGTATTCAATGCCTCTCTGCTAAGCACTTAGCATAAAGAGTAGGATTGAGGAATCCTGGAGATAGATGGGCTCCATCAAGCTATCTTGCCCAAGACACACCCGTGAAAATGGGTGCCCCAACGACACAGTATGGGACCAACGAAGGAAGGAAGTCTTTCGTAAAGTAACTGATAGACAATTTTCATCATCATATTTTCTTTCTTTTAAAATTTGCAGCCATTTAGCTCAGCATTTGCCTCTTTGGAAGTTTCTTTTATTTTTAAGGTTTGAATTTAAAACCACATTCCATTATTCTTTTGTCATTTGGTTGTGTTCCTCCTGTTCTACTTCTCTTTGTAACCAGTAACTTTTGTGTTTTCAATCTGATCTTTCACAGGAGGCCACTAATGACTTTAGAAAAACAGTGACACCTAATAATTTGAGTTATAAGTTACACAGGGATATTTGTATTAATTAAAAGGAATTGTAATGAATGCACAAGTAGGTAACAACTGATCTTGTGACATATCTGATTTGATTTCTTTTAGGGCTCTTTGTATCAGGGATATTTGTATTAATTAAAAGGAATTGTAATGAATGCAAAAGTAGATAACAACTGACCTTGTGACATATCTGATTTGATTTTTTTTAGGGCTCTTTGTATCAGGGATATTTGTATTAATTAAAAGGATGTGTAATGAATGCAAAAGTAGATAACAACTGACCTTGTGACATATTTCTGATTTGATTTCTTTTAGGGCTCGCTCAGACATCACACAGCCACATTTCCACACAAAACAAAATCTAAAAAGAAAAATACAATCCGATTAGAAACAGGACATTTTTAAACATTTCTTTGTTCCGTAGCATAATCTCTGCAGTATCAGATTCCAAGTCACTGACAAACACAAAGTCTTTTCAATTCACACACACCTTCGGGTATTCACAAGAGCTGAGTGCCCATGAACCAGAATGAGCAGAATCTATGGCAATTCCTGCTGCCTTGCTATTGGTCAACTCAAACTGAGTACTGATTGGCCTAGAGGAGAGGCAACCACTACTCCTGATTGGCCACTTGCATTTTCACACTGATACCACCAAATTATTAATCATGAATATAGATTTATAGCACATCAACTTCTATACCATAGTTATCTCATGCTGAACAATTTTTTAAAGCAGATTCTCATAGCTTGTAATTGCATATCTAAGATTTTTTAACCTCTTTCAATGTCAGGCAGTGGCTGACAGGTTACACGTTCAGTTTAAGGGTGAACTGGAATGGTACAACTGGGCATTTTTACTATACTCTTTGGTTCTTATAACCAGTAGGCAAGACCAAGGGAGACATTTAACATAACTTTAATGTAACCATAAATACTACAAATATACTATGGTTAACTTTAAAATTAAATCTAACAAGCTGATTTTTTCGTCAATGGTGTATAGAATGACATACTAAATATTCCCTAAAATCCCAGTGGAGCTTTCTGAGATATACAAGAAACAAATTGAGATTTGATTACCAGTGTGCACCATAGATTTAGTCCAGGAGCATTAGGTCTAAACATTGAAATTAATTCTATCAAGCTGATGTTTGCATGATAGTTGCAATAAGACACCAGAAACACTATACTAAAAATACCCTGGAATCACAATGGAGCTTCCCAAGAAATCCAAGATTTCAGCCGTATTTAGACAAAATATAGACATAGTCATAAAATTGCAACCAGACCCGATATGAATATGGTTTTGGGGTCTATTTCTGTTTTAGAGGTTGTAAAATTGATAAAAACCCATCTAATGTGATATTTTTGCAGGATAAGGTCACAAATTCAACATGTCTTCCAATATCGGTGCCATTTCTTGGTAAAATAGCGAAGAAAGCCATAACTTTGCAACCAAAACAAATCAAAAGTTGTTTTTGGAGTAAATTCCAAGGTTTCAATGGTTGGGCAATCGCTTTCAACTTATTATATTGGGGTAATATTCATGATTAGTCTCCAAAACCCAATACAGCTCCTGAAATGGCCACCAATGATGATTTTGTGCCTCATAACGCAGACTTCTGACCAAATGTGCCTCCCAAATGCTTATGCTAAAATTGTTAATGGCACAAATGTTGCACATTATTTTTTACTGAAATTTGTAATCAATCAACCAATAAAGAACTAAATACTCTAAAACCCCAAAAAGGTGTCAGTTTAGAAATTTTGGTAAACTCCCAGAATACGCGCATAAAATGGGGACAACTCCTGTTTTTAAAATAAACGATTATCTCCCCCTTGAAAGAAAACGGGCTAATAGCTTTGAATAAATGAAATTCTTTTTTTTTAGTTTTACTTGTGTTTGTAAAATTTTAATATGTTGTATAATGGAAGGAAAGGGTAATGCTCCTAACATTTTGTATCAGAGTCAAATCCAGGGAAATGTATTTGTCACGTAAAGTCTAAGAAGTAGGAGAGACTGTTTCAGAAATTCAGCTTTTCAAGTGACTACATAATTTTAAATCCAATAAATTAAACTATTATATTGTTTTTATTTGTGAACTATTTTTAACATCGAGTGGGCGAGTGTATGAAACTTTAAATGTTTGTATGGACAGAGTTGTTTTTATTCATTTTATTTGTGTTCCGTTTTTAACATCGAATGGCAATGTTAAAAACGGAGCACAAATAAAAACAATATAACAATTAAATTACAGACCGTTTTCTTTCAAGGGGGAGATAATCGTTCATTTTAAAAACAGGAGTTATCTCCATTTTATACGCGTATTTTGCGAATCAACTGAAATTTCTTATTAACAATTTTAGCGCTATAGCGTTTTTGACCATAGAGCAAAAAATACTACCGTCAACCAAAACTGTCACCAAAGGTTTCTTAAGTTTTTAAGCTGGTCCGGCTGGCCTTTTTATGCCGATATATCGCCCATGTACTGTTTTTGGTTACATTATAGAGTCTGATATATCGGCCTGGCAGTGTTAAGAAAGTAAAAACTGAATTTAACTTAGATGAAAGGGAATAAGTAATACTTTAATTATCTCTTCTGCAATATTTGTCTGCCAAAGAATGAATAATCCGCAAATTTCTTGAACTACTTGATAACTTGTCTGAATTTCTTAGATGGCATCATTATCATTATTATTCATTTTTGACTAGTTTTTCTTTCATCTTATTTTTGTTGCTTTTTGGCCTGTTCTCTATTTCTGATCCATACAGCTTAATTTACGGTCATCGAATGTAAAAATAAATGTTGTAATAATAAGATGAAGGAAAAACTATTAAAAAATTAATTTGCGTAAAAGATAATGCATGAACTGATAATCAGAAAAGGCACTTTGTCCCAGGCAATTCCAGGTGTTCTTAATCAAGCACCGTATAGTATACTGGCCCCTGTTAAAGTTGACAATGAGCGTAATATCTTTTTACAGTTATTACTGCCTGTGCAGTAGTTATGGGAGAGTGGTTTTTGATGTTTAATATTTGATATTTTCTCAAGATATCTGGATGTGAATTAATATCTTTTCCAAGGGTAGTAGTGTTAAGTAAACATAAGCAGCCTCAGTCGAAATCAACTTGTGTATCCTAATTTCTGTACCAATAACCATTATGCAACCATAAGCAAGTACAAACCAGAAAAAATTACATCAAGCTGTATTTCTTAATACCAAGAGAAACAACAAAAATATTTTTTTCACAAAGAGATCACATGCAAAGCTGAATAATTAGAGTTAAAGGGTTGTTTTCCATGAACAAAGTACATAAAGTAGAGGGCAATTTAGAGGATAAATATGCACTTTCAGTTAATTTCTTGTAGATGTTATGTTAAAGCACTGGAGTCAAGATCAAAAGATCAAAGGCTCAATTTCCAATAAAATGTGGACAGAGATTATTATAAATCCTCTAAATCAAGGAATATTCTAACTTTATGATTTGTCAATAGGCAATGGCAAACTATTGTAATAAAACTAGTCGGGAAAATCCTAGAACTGCATGGATGATAACAATAATAATAATAACATTCCAAGGGAAATTATGAATCACTGCCACCCATATATGCTGTGTTGGGGGTGATCAATTAAAAAGTTGAAAAAAGGGGTGATCAATGAATAAGTTACTTCTCTTGCCTTTTGTTGGGATGTGATCACTAAAAACAGGTCAGAATTTTTAAAAAAACGAGCAAGCACAAACTAGTGACCAATTTAGCATAAACTTACATTGCATATTGAACCTCCCTCTAAAAACCTATTTAGTGGGGGTAATTAAAAAAACAAAAACAAAGCAAAACATTTTTTCCTACTCATTGAGGGGAGTGTGTGTGCAAAATTTCTACAAGTTTCTACTATGAATGGTTAGGGCAGGGCGAAGTCCGGATACATAAATGTCAGAACACATGAATAACCTAAACCAAGCAATAAACCAGTGTTGCGGATAGCGATGATTAATAATTAAGAGTAAAGGTGTTTTCTTACCTGAACATGCCATTCATTTCAACCCCAACAACAGGGCAAATGTAATTGGAAGTAAAAGAATCAATGTAGGCATCTCCTTTTTCTGCCCCACGTCGGTTTTCAGTTGGATTCACTGTCAGGTTGAGTTCTTTCAAGTCCTACAACAAAGATGATATGAACATGAACGACAAAAACTGTTTAACATAAACACTGCTAAGTTATACATAAACTAGATTAATAAGTTATTAATGAATATCCAGTTAACTATTTTCCAGTAGTCAATCACCAATCTCTTTTAAATGTTTAATATATTCTCTCTTGGAAGATAGCACTAGGGTCTTATCAGTAATAGTAATAGACTGGACACTGAGGATCTGTATTCCTACCTTTGTTTCCTACTGAAAGAGAAGGGTCAGGACATCCTCTCATGTCTGCAGTAATTACTAGTTGGTTACAAGGCATTTTAGGGATACTCCAAAAACATGATCACACACATATCTACACTGAGATATTATTAAATATTGTCTTCAATCTCCCCCCCCCCTCTCCAACTCTTGTTTTAGTGGTTTTCTTTTTTCTTAAAATATTTCTCCCAGTAAACTCAAACATATGGAATATTAACTGAATCTTTTTTTTTATATAAAAAGGCCACATTTGGAGAGCAACCAAAGGATCAAACTTACTCTCAATTCTTCATAAGACTAAAACTAACCAAATGCACAAGAACTGGACAGTGGGGGTAAAAAAAACCAACAATTTATGACAGTATTGTGAGAATCAGAATCTTTAGTCTCTTACTACTACTACTACTACTACTACTACTATTGTATATGGCCAAATCGCATTGGATACACCAGTTCTCATACGATCACCAGAGTTAAGCAACATCGAGCCTGGTGATTACCCAGATGGGTGACCATCTGAAAATACCAGGTGCCGTAAGCAGCAACAAGATTCTTCTGTGGCTGTCTTGTCTATACTCTGTCGCAGATTTACAGAACATCTTGCCAAGTTGGCACTGGACTGAGCACCCGGTCCCTTTCTCATGCAAACGCTGCTCTACGGAGTACACACGACAGTGTGCTCTCCTAGGAGCTGGCATACTCAATACGAGTATCACTACTACTACTACTACAAGCCATCCCATTCTTCCCTATTTACTGTAGCCTCTAGCTCAGTAGTCACCAAGGGTTCTTGAAAAAGGGGTTCAGACGGGGGTTCGTCAGTAAGGTTTGACAAAGCAGCTTCATCAAAATTGTTATTAGGTAAAACATTAATAACGCATAAAACATTTCACGTTAATAACATATTATCAAGTTTAAGGGTTCTTTCTAAGTGTCTCAGTTATAATTTTGTGTTTGTAACATGAAAAAAAGGTTGTAGACCACTGCTCTAGCTGATTGTTGCTACTCTTACTTCTGGTGACTACTGATTTGGTGTATTCGTATGCACATTGTATTTTTTAATAAGTTCAAACATTTTTGTAAAACTGTAAACTTATGAATAACAAACTCACGTATATAATGAGTAAATTTAGTTTAGTCTTTTTTAGTTTATAGTGCTAGTATTGTTGGTTCCACGTTTTATTTACAACCCCCCCTCAAAAAAAAATTCAGACAACCACAGGAACACAACTATGAAAAGTTGGAATCAGCACAAGCATCAAAGAATACAGGGTGCGTAGGGTATTAGAGGACTTATCATTACCAAGCTATTGCTTCCTTCAAACTAATTTATATGCCTTTATTTTTTGGCAGTTTATAATTTAACTCAAGAAATGAAAAGATACACTGTTATTGTTGCCAAAACACAATTTATAGAAAGAAATTTCAAACTTTTTGAATGTTGCTGGATCATTTGTTCATAAAGTTTGGAAGGAGTTGGAAGCCTCCAGAACAGGCATTCTCAACGTTCTGACACTATCAGGACACCAGAGTTTGTACAACAGGTCCAGAACATTATCAACATCAAGTCAATGAGGGCTATTTCCAGAGATCTCCAGGTGTCAGAGGGCACTATCAGAACTGTGGTGCATAAGGACATCCAATACAAGTCGTATGTAATGAGAGGTCAGTTCAATTCTGCAAAGACACAGGAAAACTGGCTGATCCGCTCAAAGCGGTTACTCAACAAGGTCAAAAACCCTGAAGAAACTAGCATGCTCTGTTTTTTTTCTGATGAAAAAAAACTTCAACCAGGACCAAAAAGTGAACAGGAAAAATGACAGGTGGCCATGTGCAGATCTTTCTGAGGTCTCCAGGGTTATGCATACCAAGTTCCCAGCATCTGTGATGGTTTTGGGGGTCGTGAGTAACGAGGGACATGTCATGCCACCCTCACTTCTTCCCACAGGGTCTTAGTGTTGGTTACATTGAGGGGCTTGAAACAGTTCCCCGATGACCACTAACGTGTGGCCTCCCAACTAGCCAGATTTAAATCCCCTGGACTACTACATGTGGAGCGTTTGTTGAGAGGGAGACCAATCAACATCCTCACAATGCCAAAGATTCACTGAAGGCTGCAATTTTCAAGATAATGTCAGAAACGAATAAGGACCATTTGATTCGGAAATGCCAACGCTTCTGGTCTCGCATTCAAGCAGTCATTGATGCTAAAGGCGGTTATATAAAATAAACTTATAAAATAGCTATTTAAGAACATGTGTACAAGTTTTCATGAAAGTATAGTGTTTGTTTTTAGCAAAAGATTAAATGTCCTCAAGTACCCTACACACCCTGTATAATTTCAATACTTACTGTTAACTATTTATAAGTTAATAGGAGTTGTGTCCCCCTTCATGATTGGCTGTTTAGAGTATATCAAGGTAGATGGCTATTGAATGGCAATGATTTACATAGTGCTGGGTTATTAACCAATCAGGGCTGGCCTTGAGGTGCCACCATTGGTATAATAGCTTCCCACTTTGAGTAAAGCTAACTTTTAGACTAGAAACTGAAGGAGTGAAGTCCCAGTAAATTACAGTGTTGATAATTTCAGTTGGATATTTTGACACTTACCTTAAGGCCTCTTAAGTGCTTAAAATTATGTGCAAATTCGAATTTGCTTCTGTCAAGGAGTAATTCAAGTACGGATTCTTTGTTGTACAACCTGAAAATAAATCAAAGCACAATTAATATAACGTAATATTAAAATAGAGTCGATTATCTGTAAAGAACTAAAATAAAAAACATTCTACAAGTTATTTCTTTAGCATATAGATGACGGATATATATCAGCTTGTCACACCATTTTCAATGTAGGGTCGACCAATTCTATACTAGTTCTGAGCATGTGCCCAAATTTTAAAAAAGAAGATGGGTTTTTTTTTCAAGATTTAAAGATTGGGTTATGTCCCGTTAATATCATCTAATCGAAAGCAATTCTTGGGACCAGGTTTTTAAAAAAAGAGGAGTTTCAACTGTTGTATTTGACACTATGAAATTTAAAGACTTACCCTGCTTACTTGTGTTTTTAAAATATATTTGGCATACAATCTTTTTCTATATTAACATTATAATTAAAAGTTAAAGGGCCATATTATATATCAGTCTGATTGTCTCAAATTGGATAAAATTATGTTTAAAGAGATTCAACTTCTTTTCGGTACACAGCCTATCAATTCTTATTAATGAATTTATAACAAGAGAATTTGGAATCAGAATTATTGGCTTATTTTGCACTGTGCGAATAATGAATCGGAGTAATCTCCCCTTACACGTATAACAGCATAAAAGTAAAAGGTTTTAATCAAGAATAGCAACAAGAGTTACCCCCTTTAAAAATAAAAACTTCTGTTTACCCCATCACACTCGGATTTTACATCTGAAGAAGGCCGAAGAATAGATCGGCTGAAACGTTGTGTTTACAACACACACACAACAAGAAGGAGTTCAATCGTCCGAAGAACTATTTAAAAAATAGCAACTTTTATAAATTTAGTGATGATAGCCACAAACCTAGTTAACACTAAAGCCTAGACGAATTTACCAACAGTCAGCTACTTTATTAGACTTAAATCTTTCACAACCCAAGCATTTTCTTTTTTAATGAGGTTACTTCTTGAAATAAAATTCTGCGGGTTAATTATTTGCATCTTCAGACTGGAGAATGAGTCCAGGTTTTTCCCAACTCAATATATGGAAAAGGATATGTTTATGCAAACGTCCTTATTTAAATTAAATCCTGTCTCCTGGTGAGTGTATTCAGAAAAGCTTTTTCTACCTCACTCATGTACAATAATACCAATGAAATGGTTACGTGTAAGGTCTTCTTTTAACCCTTTAAGGACGGGAGCGCCCGAAAACAGAATGCATTTCAAATCAGCGAATACCCAAAATGTGGTGTTCCTGACTTGTCTTTAGTTTATAGCAAGGTAGATAACTTTTGCTAATCACTTCACAGGAGTTATTTCCCTTTATTTTGATCCGCCTTATTCGTTTCTGTTACCCGAGATTTCCAATGTTTATTTTTGTTGTAATTTGTTCATGAAATATAGCTTATAATACATCATTACAAAGCTTATTAAATTCTTTTTATTGGTACTAAAGGTAACTATATCTGGAAAACTTCATCACCACTTTCTTTTTATGAATCTATACAGAATATACTAAATATTTAGTAAAGTTGCTGGTTTCCACTGCCCTAATTCCTTACCAGTAACAGCTAGTGACCTAATGTTGATACCATTAGAAAGGAAATTCAATTTACTTTTAAATAAACAACTTGTAATACTTGATTCTTAATAGTTTTTATTGGACATAAGTCATTTAGTCACAATCTTCTAGAACTGGGTCAGTACTCCAGGCACTAAACATCTGAGTTCTCTTTCGCACGGAGAGGGTTAAACAAGTTTCATTACAAACCAGAAAATCTCCCTTGTTTTTGAAACAATCATAAACTGAGTGGTATGATATACCAATTAGTCAATGACACAATGGTTCAGTACAAAAACTTTTAAAAGATAAATAAATTGATGAGCCAAAATATTGTCTTATTTTTAAGGAACAGAGCATATACAGATATATACACATTGGCAAACATATTAAATGAGAAAAGAGACACTGAATATTTAACAATATATGATGATTATGATATAGTCTAACTCTGCTCCTACTTCTAAATCCTTGCCTAATTCTACTATGAATTTTGGAGGTATGTAAGACTTGTCAGTTTAGCGCAGTTCAAGTCACGGTAGGGGAATGAGGATTTTACATATCAGTTTACTCCCCTATTTCTGGTGAGGATTGTTCTTGTTCTTGTTACAGGAAAGTAAAGTCAACTGACTTTGTCCTGGAGTTTGACAATAAATTATTACAAGAAAAGAAATTAAGTAAAGAATTGACAGTAAGCATAATTAGAATTTGTATCCAATCAGAAACTTGCAACCAAACTCTGGTGACCTCGAATACCTCTGAGGTGAACCTCACATAGCCTAGGTCACAAGTTGACCTCTTGTGGGTCTACATGCCAAATATTAGTATAGACACACACACACACACATATATATATATATAAACCAGTAGGATATGTAACGATACAAACTGACCAATGGAAATGACTGATAATGAGACTAATGACATAAGCTCCAATTCTGTTCATGAATATTGGTGGTACTTTTACGTTAATCTTCTCAGAAAATGCACAAATTCAACTCTTGCTACAGCCTACCCTATTTTTGGTCACTTTGATGTTTGTCTTGACCCTGACACACCGTAATAGTAGCCAAGAAAAGGAGGAGGTGAGGGAGTGCCCAGGTAATTCACTCTTTCCAACTTTCTCAAGCAATAGCATCAAACTGCTGCTGTCAATCATGACATGGGTCAAAATAGACAAGATTCAATTTAATTATCAGAATATAACTTCACGGTCCAGGATGAAAAACTGAAGAACTCATCCACAATAATTAATGATTAATTTATTTATTTATTAAATAAAAATACAAATTCAACATTAAAATACACATTAATTCATGTGATAAAAATGTATTAAACTTAATTTTTTAAAAACTACAAGCTTATCAGTTCAGAAAAACATTTCCCCAGGCAAATTTTATTTATTTTTATTTTTTACCTAATTTCTTCTATATATTTCAGTTGATAACTCCCAAAATTGCCCTATTAATTTATTTTCTATCAAAGATGATCTAAAAATGAACCCGAGTCATTCTTAAAATTAAAATGATAGCAAAAGATCACT
>VCCN01002840.1:4146331-4178986 GCA_006491835.1 Architeuthis dux | reverse complement strand
TTTGACAAATTTTAGGGTGCTTGACGTGGACTTGATCCATTTTGTTTATTTTCTGTTAAGCATACATTTCCCAAGATCGTAAAAATAAACAAACTCTAAGTCACAGATATCACTTTTTAAAAACAAATTAAACAAATTTTTTTTTTTTTTTTTTTTTGGACGACTGCAATTATCCCACCTGTTAGGGCAGGTATTTAGTCTAGTTGATTTAAATTGTCATTACAGTAGCCACTTTGTTTAAGATTTATTCATTTTGAAAGCAGTCTTGGCCCAGAAAGTTGGAGTTGGTTTTCACTCTGTTCTAATTCTTCTCCTTTTCTTTTTAAAGGTGTACAATTTGGGTACTGGATGTGGATATTCTGTGCTTGATATGGTCAAAGCTTTTGAAAAGGCCAGTGGCAAACCTGTACGTAAATCCTCCCTATCTATTTTCTTGTTGTTTTATATATACCTTAAACTTTTGACATTAATGGATATTTTTTTTTTTCCCTACCTCCAATCATTTATTTCAGGTTCCGTATAAAATAGTGGAGCGTCGTGTAGGAGACACAGCCTCTTGTTATGCAGATGCTTCCCTGGCTGCTGAAGAGTTGGGCTGGAAGGCAACCCGAGGACTGGATGAAATGTGTAAGTCTTTTTCCAGTGCTCCATATTAAATAAATCCCCTTTATTGGAACAGAAGCAAATCCAGCAGTTAGCAGCTAATTTTCAAATTCAATTTTGTTTTCTCTTTTCATATTTGGAAGAAAGCCACAACTTTTATTCTTACAAAAAACTAATGTAAAAAATATAACTAAATTTGACCTTGATTATTATCAAGGAGAAAATGAATTTCTTGTGAGACATGCCATTAGCACAAATTTATTCTCAAACATAAGATTTTTTTTTTTTTAAATAGAAACATGTCAAGGGGAATTAGGCTGATTTTCATTTGATTAAAGATTAACCAAGTTTCTTGTTAAAAAATATATATATTTTTTTTAATTATAGGTAAAGATCTGTGGCATTGGCAGTCAGAAAACCCATATGGTTACAAAAAGAAGGAAAATGGAGATTGAAAATGTACACTCTGATTCTGTGTGTGTGCGTGCGTGCGTGTGTGTGTCTGTAAGAGAGAAAGAAAACCTTTGTATACGTGACTGTGGTTGGAAAATTATGTGAAGGCTTTCAACTGTCTGGACATCAAATTACCACATATCCTACTGGACAGAAGACAAATTTTCTTAGAAATTGATAATGTTTTCTCTTGTCAGCAAATAATTTGTGAGACCCTGGACCATAGAAACTTTCCTGTGACAGTAATTTGAAATATTTAAAAATTGATTCATCAGCAGATAATACCATTGTTATTCAAATGTTTTTTTGGACGATTGAACTCCTTGTTGTTTGTGTTGTAAACGAGGTTTCAAACGATCCATTCTTCGGGTGTAAAATCCGAGTGTGATCGGGTAAACAGAAATTTTTATTTTTAAAGGGGGGTAATCCTTATAACGCAGGGGCAAGGTGTTTGTGTCTTTCCAAATCAATCGTCCGAAGAACCATTTGAATATTAATGACCCTTCTCAAAACTATAGAAAATACCATTGTTAGTAGCAGCAGAATCACTTCCTAGTGATTAAATGTAAATCAAAGTTATCCAATTAAGTGGGGACCACAATCTTAGATCTTGACCATAGCTAAAACATTCTATCCCATTCATGAAGACTCAGTTGAGCAGAAGCAAACATCTATTTTCTCTGAAATTCTGAACAAGGAAGCCAATCTGCTGTCATTTTTTTTTATAAGAAAAACTGAGCAGTTATTCATATTTCTCTACACCATGAAGGACCAAATGCAGTACACAATGTTGAGATTTTAATATAATCATTCACACACATGCCCTCGCTTTTCCTGTCAATTATTCTAATTTCAGTTTTGTTTAATTGTTGCCAATCATAACCAAGAGAGAAAACTGCTTGGGGGGTGGCCTGCCTCATGTCAGTTCAAGCCCAAATGCTAATTTTCAAAGCAAGCTAACCTTCCCCCACAGGATTCGTGCAAGACAAGTTTCCTACATCGGCCTTGGACCATGCTAAGTGTAGTAAATATTAAACCTTTTGGTGCTGCTTTTATAAATTTTTATTCAATTCATTTATTCTCTGCTATTTATTATTCCATGTCTCAATTGTCATGATAAAACATTTTAAATCCATTCTTGTTTCCTCTCGCATTCCCTTATTGTGGAAGTTGAGCCCCAATTTCACGCTCAGATCCCTTGTTGCTTGTTTTTCTTCTTTGAAGGAAAAAATATCTTAAATAAAAACCTGTCAATCAGTATTGAAAGAAATAGTATTAAAAAATTTTGTTCAGTATTATTCCCTTCTCAATTTGCCACAGCCGCATAATGGTCAGTTTGTAACTGGAATGAAGTCCCCCGCCCTCCCAGCTGTTAAATCCACTCAGGGGTCCACTCACTGACCAATAGTATTTATCCTTTTCCATTTTTAATTGTGCAATCGAAATTCTGTCAAAATTCTTGGAATTTTATACATGGGTTGATTTTCTGGGCTTGTTCATCCCCCCCCCCCAAAAAAAAAAACATAAATAAAATAAGGCATTGTAGAAATCATGGCAGCTTATAAATTGACTCAGCATAATCTGATCACCATTCATTCCAATATTTTGGAAATAAGGGAACAAGTATTTTATTTAATTGATTATGTATTGGTTAACAAGCTATCTTTTCCTTCTCTTAATGGAGACAATCTCAGCAAGGTTCAATTTTCCGAAAACATTTCATAAAATTTGGAGGTTAAAAATTGTTCTGGTCATCCAATTTAAGAAAGTATTACTGCAATCTGCTATCCCTATACAATGAAAAAAAAAAAGATGGGCATGTTCTTTTTAACAAAGGTAAACAAACATTATCATTTTTAACAAAGGTAAACAAACAACATTATCAAGTAGTTTGTTTTGAGGTGGTCCAGGTATATGAAATATATTTTAAAGAGTTCTGGATTCTTTTATCTTTTTCAATGGTTTAAAAAGCTTTTGTTAATATCACAATCTACACTGTATAATTTTCTAATATAACTTGGATCAATAAAGAAATCAAGCAGTATTTTTGTTTGTTTGTTTGTTTTTCTTTTAATGTTGGTAGGCTCAACAAATGGGAATTAACTAGTGCTTTCATAAGATTGAGGACAAAGAAATATTTTTTTTTTAAAACACGTTCGATGCCAAAAGATATTAATGTTTTTGCTACTTTACCAGTTAAGTGCCAAATGATGTTAATTATGTAATGTCTCAGTTTTTGAAATTCATGCCTTGTCTTCATTTTATCCTCTGCTGCAACTAATATAGGTTTACCCGGCTATCAAAAGTAGAGTTCTTGATGCAAAGAAGCAATTACCATTAATTTATAAAACTTTTTGAGTGTTCCTAGACCCACCAAAATAAACTGTTAAATTGTTAACAAATGCACAAAATAAAACACATGCTCAGACACAGTTCAATGCTATGGCAGCTTGTGGTATTTTGTAAAAGTGAAGTGGCGTATAGTAAACTTTCGAAAAGCAGAGGATACCTCATACCTGCTTTCCAGTAATGTTCTTTGGTCTCTGGGCAATCCCTTGTTCTATTATTGGCCTACATGTCAATTAAATTTGATTGAAATACAATAAAGTTGGATTTTTATTTTTATTTCTTTTCCTGTATATTTCAAAAAATTTGAGGCTATCAAACATTGAAATTTTCTCATTGATTTTCATTAAATATCTCCAGTTCTATATAATGTACACTTTTTAAAATCAGGTTTTTCTGATAGGTATCATCGTGTGATAAGTTACTATGAACACTTAATCTGACCGGAAGTAACAAGACAATTTCCATAAAAAATTTCAAGTTTTAACATGAAATTAAGTTTTGCTCTGATTGCAACCGTGTTGATAAAGTCTACTGGAGTTATTTCCCTTCGTGAAAGAATGACTGATCTTCAGTAAGCTAGTCATTAATCAAAATGACATGTTTCTAGCCAGTCTAAATGCTCAATTTGAGAGGGAAAGTGTTATTCAACAGGATACAGCTTACTGTAGCTGTATTCTTCTATATTAACATTTGTTGAAAATAATTTTAGAATGAGATTTTTACATTTCTGAGGTAAATTTCCAGTTTATTAATCATTTTACCATCTATAAATCTTGAAAGCAGTGAAAATATTTAGTCAGATTTGATTTAGCAGTTTCTACTTGTGCACAAGAAACAAGTTTTGCAACATTTATGCTGCTGCCTACGTCACAGTGCCCACCTATTTCTTTCTAGATTGATAAGAATCAACTGATACATTTAAATTGACAGTGAAACAACAACCTGAATTTTTCAGGTTCTTTTTAGGCTTGATTAGCTCTAAAATTTGAAAAGAGTGACACATTAGGCCTTATGGAACAAGGTAGAAACTGAAGTTTGAAAAATAAAGTATTTGGTACAGGATGAGCTGGAGATTCAAACCTGGAATTAACCTAGGGTTTACCATTATAATCAAGTAAGATCTAGTGCACATTACTACTTTGTTCATCCAAGGTTAACAAATGGGTCCACACTCATGACATGAGCCATGTGTTTCGTTATATACATGAAACTCCTAAAAGTTTGGGAAAACCAAAAATAACATTGGATTGTGGCCTAAGTGGTTTTTGTCTCCAGATAGGCAAAGGGATGTTTCTGGAGAAAACTGATAAAAAAAACTTTGATTAGAAAAAAGGATTCATTAGTCAAATTATCTGAACCCAAGGTTTTTCAGGGGAGTGGAGAATAACCAGCTGTGGGTCAGTGCTTAATGACCACTGGTGTCAATATATACAGGACCACAAGACAGCTAGTTTCCATGTGTAGGCTGATCCTTCAAATTTTGGCACAAATTGAACTTCCACAAGAACAGAATCAACACCCGTTTGAAGTCGCCAGATTTAATTGAGAGGTTCTCCATCACGCTTTGCCAACGCAAAACAAATCCTTCAGGGACCCTGAACACATCCAATCTCACAAGCAGTGAGTCTTGTAGAATAGAAGTTAGCTGTAGAAACAGAACCACATACCATGCCTGGTTGGAGAGGGCAGAAGCAGTGACAGAAGAAAGGGGGAAAAAAAGAGTGAAGGCAAGAGGTGGTGGTATACCAGCAATTGTGTCAGCCATAACTCCTTTCTCTTTACCTGGCAAAATGATTTAAACAATAGTAACTCTAAGAAGTCTATTTTGGGGAAAAAGACTCTAAATGAAGAGTGAGGTGGAGACATGGCTCATTTGAAAAAGATGTTCCATTTTAGTTAAGCTCAGTGCAATCAAGTGTATTTTCAAAGCACTTATCCTCTGTAGATGATTAGAGACTTGTCAAAGCAGAACAACTAAACAATATAAACACATGACCATTTGACTGTGTGATAGAAGTAGCAGATTAATTTGCAAAAAAAAAATAAAATCACTTTTTTTCTTGCTTAATGGAAATGGAAAGTTGCAATAAGAGAAAATTTCACAAGTATTTCAATTATCATTTTTAACATCAATTCTTTTTTTCAACTAGTATCCTAATGAGAATCCATCATGAGGTCTTTCAGCATTGGAAGAAGAAAATAAAGAACTATATAAATAAAAGGAACAGGAAATCACTTATAATGATGCAATTAATCTTGGGGAAAAAAAAAGAAGAAAATTCAAATTATAAACAAATTTTGTTCAAAATTAGAAAAGGGAGATAATAAAAAACCCTCAATTGAGTTTTCTCATGGTTTTAGTTTAGTATTGTAACAATTAGTGGAGAGAACCAAGATATTTTTGCTGACATGTAGCATGTATAGAAGAATATTTACACATGTTTAACCTACAAATCAATTCAAGGAAACCGTTACGGGTGGGATGGTGCCTCTATGAAAATACAAAGAAATCAGCCCTTTTTGCACTAATATATATGTGTGTGTGTGTCCCGTAAGAATGACCTTTCCTACCCATTGAAAGGGGCATAACTTTGTATTGAGGATTTTGTTTCAACACAAAGTTACTCCCTTACAACAGGTAGGAAAGGACATTCTTACTGGACACCCTGTACATTTGTATTGTTGCAAAAAACTTTTTTGCATGTTTGCTAAGTGTGATTTAAGATACTTATGTCCTTCAAATGCAAGTTATCAAACTGAGGAATTTTGAATATTATTCCATTAATATGTCATTGATTTATGGCAGATTACAAAGGGTTTGTCATGGCTTAGAGCCTTTAGAAAAACATAATTTGTATAGGATTAACTTCCTTTTTTGGCTTTCATTGCCTTTTCAACCCTAAATATTCTAGGAAATATAGCTCTAAAGCACAAGGAAGTGAAACAGGAAATTGGTTTTAGTTAAATCAAAACTATAGCCAAGAGATTTTCTGCCCCATACATGTTTCTTTCCCTTTGCAAAAGAGTAATGATATTTAGCCAAAACATTAACAGGATAAAAAGGAAATGAAAATCTCAATATGAAGGTTTGAAGCAAATTCTACTTCTCTCAACACTTCAATTCATAAACCACTCACAATTGACAGTGGAACTCTTCTGTGAATTGAATTTTTTTTTAAAAATCCCTAAATGGTCAAAGGGAGATAATTTTCAATCAAAAGTTATATCCCTTGAAATTGACTATTTTTCTTTGTATGAATTTAAGAGTTAAACATCTACCAGCAGTAAAGGAATAAAAATGTCTGATTAAAATATAGCAGTAAAATTTATTTTTTTTTTAAAGTGAAAGGAAAACACTTCCAGACACATGCTCTATTACCAGATGCCAGTTACTTACTGCAAAGTCATATGCCTATACAAAAATAGCTGTGTTTAGTTATCTCATAGATCCTGGGATCATTTAAAACATTTTGTGAGGAAAAATATTCCCTTTTTTAAAAGAATCTTGTAAAGCTTGATAACTTCATACATGATGTTTCTTTCCCTTTGCAAAAGAGTAATGAAATTTAGCCAAAACATTAACAGGATAAAAAGGAAAAGAAAATCTCAATATAAAGGTTTGAAGCGAGTTCTACTTCTCTCAACTCTTCAATGAATAGCGTAAAAAAAGTGGAATTCTTCTGTGAATTGAATTTTTAAAAAATTCCCAAATGGTCATAATTTCAATCAGAAGTTATATCCCTTGAAATTGACTATTTTCTTTGTATGAATTTGAAAGTTAAACATCTACCAGTATTAAAGGAATAAAAATGTATGATTAAAATATAGCAGTAAAAAAGAAAACACTTCCAGACATATGCTCTATTACCGGAAGTCGGTTACTTACTGCAAAGTTATATGCATATACAAAAATAGCTGTGTTTACAGTTATCTCATAGATCCTGGGATCATTTTTAAAATTGAGGAAAAATATTCCTTTTTAAAGAATCTTGCAAAGTTTGATAACTTGTGCTTTTTTTAAGATTCTATGAAACAGTTAGAAAAAAGTTTTTAAAATATAGCATGTAGAAAATACTGGTAGACCTAAATAACTGAATGGTTATTTGTTTTAAAAAAACAGTTAAAAACAAAGTATGTGTTATCTTTCTCTTGGGTTTTCTCATCAATTTGAATAAATCATTAAAACAAAACACATGGTCATTATTTAACAAGCAGAAAAGTTGCAGCATGTAGAACATTATTTTTTTGCTTGTTAAAATAAGAAACAAAGAACACAAAGAGAATTGTAGAAACTATTGTATTGCTTTTATTGAAGGGTTGACACCATTCATTCATTCATCCATCCATACATCAATGTTTGTCCACTCATCCATCCATCTAGCTAGCTATCCAGTTGCTCACCCACTGCAGACTGAGCAGCAACAAGATAGGGCAAACACCACCACAGGCACCAGCAGAAACAGTACAAGGAAGAAGACAAATCAGAATCATTAGAGTAATAATTGGAGAAGAAATAATATTAATAATTATAATTGTTGGAGTAAATGTAGGTGTAGTAGGAATAATCAGTAGCCACTGTACTGCTGGTGCTGCTATGAAAATACATCAAATGTTGAAGTATCCAGGAAGGAAGAGGCAGAGTGATATACAGCAGTCATAAGACAGCAGCAGCAAAAAACTTGAGGATAAGATGTGTCATTGTATCACAAGATTTTTTTTCTTCTAAGAAACCTTTTCCCCACAAAGAAAATTACCAGTTGAGAGAAATATTAATGGAAAAGAAATTTGTTTTTGAAAAAAAAAAAAAAAAAAAAAAATCATTTCACAATTTGAACAAAAAAAATGTTGAATCTCTAATCTGAGTTTGTTGTAAATTTCGGCAGCAGATAAAAATTGTCAAGTGGTGATGTTGCTGTTCTTGATCCAAATTAAAACGTTCTATCCCCCCTTTCTTTTGCATAATAAATGGTATTGTCAAAAGACAACATGAGGGAGGGGAAGAGGAATAGCAGATAGAAATTGATATAAGGAAAAAATCTGCCTTGCTTTTGAAAGTGAGAAGATAAAGACAATAGTAATTGAAAGGGTTTCTGCAATTGCATCCAAGAAGAAGAAGAGAAACAGAAAGGGGAAAAGACAGAAGGAGAATAAACGTTACTTAATTTTAAGAGTTGTAGATTTCTTGGTATTCTATATGTAATAATTCAAGTTATTAACATAGCTTACACTTGGAGTAAATAGTCCAAAGTTCAAAATGTCTCAGAGAATCTCTCAACTGTCATCATACAACTGTTGATTCCATGTTTTAAAACACACAAACCAAAAAACTTTACAATTTGAAATGAAACCCCACAACGAAAGGATCACAAAGTGTCCATTCTTGCTTGGTATTTCATAGGAGGGGGGGGGGTGCACACTGACCAGAGAAAGGAATTAAAGGGAAGAGATTGTGACCAATCAGCAAAAGCCATTCTATTTGTTTTTATTTCAAATACCCCAAATATGTGGGTGATGCGTGATAAGGAGCACTTTCCGTCTTGAATATCACAAAATAATAACCTTGCACCATGCACACCTGAGCAATAAGAAGAAAGAACAAATCAAACTAAACAAATGCATTTACTGCGATAAACATTTGGGTAATTATAAAAAACAAACCATTTTGTAAGTGGTAAGAAAGGAAATGCAAACCTGACCCAAATTTCTTCAGACGAACAGGTAGGCATTCAGAAAACTTGTCACTTACATGCAGTGAGAAAGGATGTTGATTAACCCATTGA
The DNA here is from genome assembly GCA_006491835.1 of Architeuthis dux. Lineage (NCBI taxonomy): Eukaryota > Metazoa > Mollusca > Cephalopoda > Oegopsida > Architeuthidae > Architeuthis > Architeuthis dux. The sequence continues at coordinate 4,169,801 of VCCN01002840.1, read as the reverse complement.
AAACATGGGAAAATGTTGGTAAGATTGCTTCATCCATTAAATATTATCTAAGCAAAAAGACCCAGTTAACACTAACATAAACCTCAAGAATAGCAGGAGTTAAAATGTAAACAACTTTGTCAGGAAACAATGTAGTCTTTAATTGGGTGTTGCAATATTAAAAATAACCTATATTCTCTAATAAGTTAATTTAAAGGATCCTAACTTTGAAAAGTGAGAGAAGGTATACAGAATATTTGTTTTAATTCTCTTCAGACCACATTGAATAACAGATGACATTAAACAATGATGTTTTGTAGAAGTGGGATCAAAAAAGCTCTCAGCCTAATGTGCTAGCAAAGAGAATAGATGATTGACAAACAAGAGAGAAGAGATTATCTGGAGATATCAAAGGGAGAAATATATTGTCTAGGGCAGAGACAATCTTTTAGCAATGAAAATAAATCAAGTAATTATTCCTGGTTGAGTGACAGTCAAGAAATAAACAGATGAACCAAATGTGAACAAGGCAGATTAAGTTATCTGAATTTTTAGCCTAATTTAGGCATGGTGGATTCGTCTCAATCTGAGAAATGTTTGTCTTTTACAAAAGAAAGTAATTGGAATCAGATTTCAACCGCCTTGCCCTTTTGTAAATTTTTTTTTTAATGATGATCAACAAATAATAGTTCCAGATTTACTTCCCTTCAAACAATGAGAATCCAAACTAAACTGATGAAACAATTTTGCTAGCAAGGGTCAGTAAAGCCCATTTTCAACTTGTCATCCTTTGGCTTTCATGTAAAAGCATCATTGTGGCACTTTAGCTTTCAAGGCTTCCCTGACATTGAATGTCACAGTACAACATGACAGAGAGAACAAAGAGGTAAAAGGTCATTTATAGAAAATGGAATCAGCACAGAATTTGAATGATAAAAAAGTTTGCAATCAAAGAGAGTAAAATCTTTTTTTTAAGCAACATGTTCTTGCTTTGTAACCAATGGAGCAATAGATACCATGTTCAATAGGAAAAGGTTATTCTCTGCGCATGGTTGTAAATGATCAGTAAAGTTAGCTATCAACACCAAGGGTTTCACTCCTTGGCTTGTTTGAACCAATTAAATCAATAGAGAACAGCAATGGAAAAAACAATCTTTACATAAATGGGGGAAGGGGGTCAGAAAAACATGGCATGGCTCAGTTGGTAAAGATTAAACACTTTAACCATTAATATGTGCATGCAGGCTCATACCTACAGCAGTCAATACAGTCATATACTTGTAAAATCTGCATAGAGGAATCATTTTGGAAACCACACCATTAATTAAGTGCATTTTGGTTACTTAAGAAAGCCAACCAATTATGAGAGACAAGTTGAATTCTGAGTGTAAAAAAGATGAAAGAAGCAATGAGAAGTGTGAAGGCACTTTGTGGAAATGAGACAGCCTGGAATATATTCAATTTGCCACTTGTTCAACAGAAACAGACAGCCACTTGATAATAAATGGTGAAGGGGATGTGAGCAAGAAAGGATAAGGTGAAAAATATAATAAACATTTTTCTGTAAGTTGGTCAGTCACAATGTGGACTAGACAAACACCACAGCTGATGTGGTTATTTTTTTAAAAAGAGAATAGCTTTAATTTGAAAGTTGCTTTTTCTTTCTTATTTTACCTTTTTTTTTCTCTTGATCAAAAGGCAGAGAGAATCAAAGAGGGTTTTCAAAGAATCATCCACCCACCATAGCCCCAGAACTTAAATTCCCTGCCTGCCAGAAATATCTTTCAAGTATAAAGTGTGCACTCAGATAATTGTCAACAAAAAAACATTTGACAAGACTTAATCTAAATAAAATATCGAACAAGTAACAAGAACACAGAAAGAAAATTTTCTTATGACAAAAACACTTTTACCAAACTATATACTTTTTTTTTTTTTTTTAGATGAACCAAAGAAATCAGAAATTTAAATTGCATCAGGAATGTCAGATTTCATTTTTCCAGTTGTTGCCTTGACCAATCAACTCATGAATAAAAATTGTGGCATATAAAATTTTGTTTCATAGATTAACAATTATAAAGGGAATAATAATAGTAACTGATGTGCGTGATTCTTAGTCATCCCCACTATAGTACACAAGATTACAAAAAGACTGAGAAATCAAAAAGTGCCACAGACTTGGGAAACAGTGAACAATAGTTCTGGCAACTCTCGGGAAATATTGGGGAGGCAATATATAAGAAAATTCAATGAAGGACTGAAGAAAAAAAAAAAAGAAGACAATTTTAGGAGTTAGCACAGACAGGAATCAACAGCATTTATGAACACAGTGTAGTAATAGTGAAGTTTCACTTTCTCAACAAGAAATGATTTTTTTTAATAATTATTATTAGAAGAAAAAGACTATTGAAAAAAAAAGATTTTTTTTTAGTGTATGTAGACTATATTAATCTTCTAACCAGTGAACAGAAAAAAATTGAATAAAAGTTTTGTGTGTGGTGAATGGAAAGAACGCATGGTGAATGTCCCACCAACCAACAGTCAAAACCCTGTGCTGCTGCTGCTGTTCCCCTCCTCCTTGTGTTTATGAAATAATGACTGATATCAAAACTAACCTGCCTGGTTGATGAAGATGGAAAGATATGATGATCATAGCAGACATCTGGTTCACAAGGAGTTGTTTGTTGCTGTTGTTGTTGATATATTAACACACTCATAGTAATAGTAGTACTCAGTGATTGCCCACACCCGTATTAAATGATTTCCATTCACCATGTTGCACACACAGACACATACATTTCCTTGGAATAGCTGCTGAAGTTGTGTGTTCCACACAGAAGATAGGTGCCTCTTTGACAGCCTCTTCAGCCTGGAAATAATATCACTACCATCTGATGAATGACATGAGCCTTTCTCCACACTAAGAAGTCAGAGTCCTGCTCTCAGCCAGTTTTTTTCTTCTCTTTTCTTTGTTTTTTTTTTTTTTTTTAATTTCTTGATAAAAGATTGGAGAAAAATTTCATACAACTTTTCTCCAAATTGGGAGAGGGAAAGAAAGGGGAAGAAAGATTCCCCATATTTTTTTTAACATAAAAAAAATTCCTATTTATCAGATATAATGAGATGGAAGAAAAGACAAAGTGACATTGAAGGAACACAAAAAAGTAGGTGGGTAAATGCCAGTTTTTACAAATAAGCATTTTGTTTAGTTTTTTTTTCACCCGACTTTTTCTTCCATCACCAACAAAAAAAAAAAAAAAAAAAAAAAAAAAAAATGCTGAACCCAAACAACAACAACAGCAACAACAGATGGGTAAGTGGTATACAAATGAAGTTAGTTTCTTTTTCTAAGTATTCATCTAACAGAACACATGATATACAATTAAGACTGGCCTCAGCTGAATTGCTGGATGAGAGTTGAGAAAGAAGGTGGCAGAGGTACCATTGTTTTCACAATGGAAACCATCTGGAGAAGGGTTTAAAAAAAAAATAACAAAAAAAAAAAGAGTAAATAAAGCAGAAATAAAAACAGCAGTTCATAGAATATTTAGTATGTGAGAGAGAAAAATAATCACTACCTTTTTGATCACAGGATGTTTCAGGATATCAATAATAGTGTTTTAGTCAGAGAAACATCTGCGTGTGTGTGTGTGTGTGTGAAGATATTTTATATATATGTGTATTAACATGAGTTTACAATCAGAGGTAAAAAATATTTTTCATGTTTTAAAAAGAATTTCAATGGTAGAGAAGAACTGCATAAAGTGTATACAACAGAAGAAAATTGACAAAAGGATTTTTATCTGTCTCTTTCTTCTTGTGAATTCATGATTATTCTCTGACACTCAAATTCATGAAGCTTATGACATAGAGCCATTGCATTCCTGAGAAATTTAACCACAGTTGATTAATACGGTTAGCATGTCGGTTGTGTACAACAGCTACACAAACACATCTATTTAATATTATATATCAACAACAGTAGCAATGGTTTAAATGCTGAGTAAATTATACAAGGCATACACAACGGTACAGTGCATAGGATAATAATAATAGGTGAAGTAGCTTCCCTTGTTACAAAAATGTAAGCTGACTGAAGTGAATTGTTACTCTGTGTGTGTCTGTGTGTGTGTGTGTCTATGGGAAGCAAGCAGCTGATTTTAGCCCATGAAATGCACAAATGCACCACATTTTATATTGAATACACAAACAAAATGGAGGGGAGGGGGGTAGGTAAAATACAAAAAAAAAAATGAAAACCAGTTTACATGTACGTGCATGTGCAATTTGGTGCAGAAAATGAAAGTTGTACAAGTAGCAAAAGAAAAAGTGTGGTGTGATTTAGAAACATTTCTTAACACTTGCTAGTCATCCAACCTATATGGGACTCACTAGAATTCTACTTCCCTAATCACAAAACTGGAAAGGAAGGAAAAGACAAAGGAGAAGAAAAGAAGGGCAGAATGAAGAAGGAAAACAAGAAAGGGAAAGAAAAGAAGGGCAGAATGAAGAAGGAAAACAAGAAAGGGAAAGAAAATCAAACTAGAGGAAGTATTTTTTCTTCTAAAAAGCTAGAAAGGGAAAATGCACTCCTCAAATCTCTTTTGGGAAACTCTAAATGATGATAATCTTTTAAAATTTGCTAGAAATGTGGCAGTTTACTGGATTTAGTTGTCTATTTGCTGTCTGTAAAGACAAGTTTATAGCTGGTTTACAAGATTAAAATAACAGCCTCAGTTAAAAAAATCCTGATAATTTATATAATCCTTAAAAGAGAAAAACTTTAAATTGTCTGAAGCAATAAAATACATATCACTGAACAATGCAATTTGCTAAGATCCCCCAACCAATCTCAACAACTGCTTGATTAAATCATTTGCCAAAAATATTTACAGCAACAATTTTCCTGCTTTGAATAATTTAATTGCTATGCCCTATTTATTCACAAGTCCAGGGATTGATACTGTTGCCCTAAGCATTGAACAATTTGCAAAGACTAAATGCTAAAATCTTTAAAGTGAACGCTTGGTGCCTGCCTTGTTAGAAGTTGTAACTTCAGTGGGGAAAGTATCAAGGGGAGGTAACTCTAAAAAAAAGGAATAACTTCCAAATTAGCTATCTTACACACAGCATCAGCTACAACTTTCCATTAAAAAAAGGAAAAGGCTGACGTGTTAATTAGCAAACTAGTTTTACAACGAGTTAGTAATGAATTCGATCATTACTGAGTGCCACACAACTGTGGCATTGTGCCAAATGCCTAATAATTATTTACAGAAAAAGAAATTCGTCAAAAATAAGAATCAATTTAATATTACTGATAAGGAAGATTATCCTCGAAAATTATTCTTTTTTTGTAATCATTTCCTAAATTACAAATTTGACCGACCAGTAAATTAAAATGCTGCTGATATTTTCTAATATACTTTTAAATATTAAGTTTTAAAAAAAATAAATTACCATTTCCAATTCTTTTTGTCTTCATTACCTAATAAATTAAGTAAACGTAAAGAACATAAAAAAGCCAGTTATTTTGACACTTATAAGTAAATGGGAGAGAATGGCTGGATATCTTATTTCTACATTTATCTGTAGTCTGCTTAAAAATTATAATTTTGTAAGGAAGAAAATATAATATACTGTATTTCATGTTGTATAACGTGCATTTTTTAAATCAAATTTAGCACCTTAAAAAAGTACCCGTGCGTTATACATGAAAGGTAAATTTTTAGCAGTACAAAAGAAAGCATGTGTTGCATTACTATGGTAATGGGACCACTTGAAATACTGTGAGGATGTTAAATACTTACAGAACCTTCCCATATATATTGATATAGCTGATGGTAAAAAGTTACACCCTTTGTTAATTTTTAAAGCTGTTGGGTATTTATGTTTATGTCTATCTAAAAGGCTGGATTGATCCAAATCAGATGAAAATTTGGATTTAAAAAAAGTGTGGTTCAGATATCCTGGTTAGATGAAAAGAAATCATTTCAGTTGGTGCTTGACCAATTTAAATCTAACGTTACAGAATCATCAAAGATATTACTAAAAAAATCATAAAACAATTCCTGAAGAATTTTCATCGCAACTCAAGCCTCTAGATGTAACCATAAATAAACTATTAAAAGCCGTTGTGCTGAGTGAACTAAATACATGAATGACCCAAATCAGCACAAATTTCCCCCTATGGAATAAAATGAAGCAACCCAGTATTTTGCAAGTGTGTCAAGACATGCATTTAAAGAAGTTATTATCAAGTCTTTTAAGAAGTGTGGGATAAGCAATGCTCTGGATGATGCTGAAGATGAAACACTTTTTTAATTTTCTTAGAGTGAAGATAATAGTTAGACATTTTCAAAATTTAAAGATTTTGGTAATAATGAATAAACTTTACCTAAGCAGCTGAATTTTCCCACCTAGATTATTTTTTTCTTTATGATTTAAATTTTATATCTTTTTGTTTCTTTCTTAAAACATTTGAAGTATTTGCTTTTATATTTTCATGAATTTTAGCTTAAAAATTAGGGTGCATGTTATACAGTGGGAAATACAGTAATAGTAATTTTGTTTCATTTCAATAATTACAAAAAGTAATATTCAGTTTGTAAAATACAATTTTAAAAAAATCTTTTTTTTTATATAATTGAAGTAGCAAAATGATTTTAAATTTATGTGAAATAGCAAGATATTTTTGTCTAAGAAAAAAAAATCCTTATTATACTGAGGAGATGAGGAATGATGCAGAAAAAATTAAATGTAGCAATAAGAAATAGAAAGAAAAAAAAAGACACAGGTAATGATTTAAAAAAAAAAAAGCAACTATTTTGTTTTTTTGAAAACAGAAGATGGACAGTTGACTAATCCACTGACAACAAAAAGGCTAATGGAAATAGATAAATGTGGTGTAACTGTGTTGAGAGAGAGAGAACATGACAGTTGAAGGGTGACTGTTGGAAGTTGTGCATAAGGTACTTGAATTGTTATAGCTGCAAACGCATGTAATCATTGATTCTTGATACCTTCCAAGATTTAAAAAAAAATTATATTAATGTAGATAAGTTGATCTATGGTAACAACAATGAAAAGTTATATAAAATCCTCTTTCGATTATGTCACATATTTACAAATGAAATGCATGTTACAGGCCCAGTTGTGAGTCAAGCAAAGGAATTTCAGGATTATTCAACACAAGGGGACAAAAAGAAGAGAGCTATAAAGTTAGAGAGATGGCAGGAAAATCATTCCTGCTTAGATCTACAAACACAGAAATGCCCACTTATTACCTTAAAATTAATAGTTACATTACATAAAAATAATAGCCTAACAAAGAATGTTCCACCTAAGACCTCCACCTTTAATATTTGATACTGCCTTTATGAGACAGCTGAAATTGCAACATTCAGTTCAAGACTGGCATTAACAATATATGGAGTTGTTGGATGGAACCTACAAGAAAATCTGGCTCATAAGTAGCCAAATAGATAAAAATGGCCATAGTGAGTTTAAAATTTCTTCTTAATATGTCAATGCCACTTAATTGTGCAATTGGTGACCAATAAAGAGTCAAAATCAGACTGGTCAAAAGATTGTCATCAGATAAGGGTCATCAGCAATCTTTGCCAACTTTCTTCAAGCAACAGATGAGAGTTGCCCCAAGACACTAAAGGTCAGATATTCTTATGCAAAAATTGCCAAAATATTCTTTTACAATACTTTGAACTCAAGCAACAGTTTATTGAACAAAAGTTTGATTGCAAGTTGAGCAAAAGAGAGATACAATCATCAAAGCCAATAGTGGCTACCATTGTGGTCTATTTATCTTGGATCTAATTCTGTTAGGAGAGGGTCAGAAAATGGTTTAGTGATATTTTAATGACAATTGTCAGCATTAATTGCTGCTACTAACTCAAACCATTAGCATTTGGTGTATTGAAGATTGGTGATGAACAACAGGAACAGAAATTTGTGTTCCTTAGAGAGACTAATAGAGATGAAACTGAACTATGGTGGGCTGCTGTGTTTGTAGTGAAATGGTTTCTTAGTTTAAAAAAATGTAGAAAGGATGAAGTCAAGATGGGCAGGGAAGTAACCAAATAATGTGTCTGATTTAGTTTTATTGATTTTAACAAAGAAACAAACAGATCGAGATGATGTAGGGTAGTGGGTGGGGGGAGGGAGTCTGTAGAAGACACTGGTGGAGTGATAGAGGGTTAAGAAGAAGCTACACTTCCCTTCACAATTCTGGGCCACTCAGAATGAATGAGTGAACATGCTACATTTATATTTCTTTTTTAAAGGGGAGGAGGGGGAGGATGAATCACTGAGCCTGCCCAATTTATATACCAAAACCAATAGGGTATATATTTATAGATATATATATATATACACACACATATTTATATATGCCAATATATCCACACACACACACTCATTTTGTGTGCTTATATACATATGTAATGATGCATGTATATGTGTAAATACTGAAAAATGGTATCCACAGAAAGGAAACGTACATATTATGGTGTTGTGACTTATTTCATATGTTTATAGTTAAACTAGATGGACTTTGGGATAGTCTTCCATACCAATGACCACTGTAGTTTTTGTAATAACTGCACAAATAAAGTTTTATAAATATCATACATACATACATGTATATATACATTCACAAAAGCCAATATTTGAGCGTGTGTGTGTGCGTATATAATATACAAAAGACTGGTGGGAGAGGGGGAAACAGAACAAATAGGGACAGGGGTGGGATTGGGTAACAAGTTAGCAGGAAATGGGAGGAAAAAGGGGGGTAATGGGTAGAGGCGAGAGAGAGAAGTAGAATTAGGGTATTGGAATAAGAATAAAAAATAGTCATTAGAAAAACAACAATGTGAATGATCCAGCAAAAGTGGCCACAAAATTGTGGCAGAAGATTATTTCTTTTCTTTTCAACCAATTTATCCAGTTCTTTTTTTTCTTTTTCTGTATGCTGGACTTTCCAGGAAGAAGTCACGGAGTAAAATAAACAGATCTCAAAATTCATTGAGGGGGCTGAGTTTGTTTTCTTGCTTTATGTTTTTAAATGATTTTTTTTCATTTTTACTTTTTCTCTCTTTAACAAAACATTTTATATACTTTTTTTAAAATCTTTTCTGCAACACTCAATATAAAAATAAAACATTAATTATTTCTTTTTTTTTTGTTCTAAATTTTTTTAAAAGTTTTATATTTTTTGTTTTATTTTTTTAATATTTTTTTGTTTGTTTTTAATACATTTTTAAAATTTTTTCTTTTTTTTCCCCTTTTTTTCTTTTTAAAAAGACTTTCTTTTTCTGATATAATGTTTCAACAGTATGAAATAGGGTCATATGTGTGTGGGTGATAGCAGATCATTCAGTGTGGAATGGACCATGAGATTAATCCAGCCACAAGATCCTTATGTCATAGTGCCCTCATCAATGAGTAGTCGCTGTCACTCACACGATTGGTGGCCTATAATTCCCAAGTGTAGAGTAGAATGTCAACTGACTCTTATATATAAAAAAAAATATCCTCTCTCAACCTTCAAACACCTTGATTTGCTGTGAAGGCAGCAAAAAAACTCAGATGGAAATCAACAATACAATAGTTATTTTGATAGACTTCAAACATGTAAACACTATGTGCACACACATGCATGTGCACAGTTTCCCTGAAATGGATACCACTATGCACACATGCATCAGCACATCAACAGCAAAAAATGCACCAGAGATTGATTGACAGGCCTTTGCTTTCTGGATACTGAGTTTTACCCTCTAATAACAGTGCTTTAATAAGGAGCCAAATTCCTGATTTGCATAATAATGATTAAAGTAATAAATGGCATCTATCTACCAGAAGAAATCTTTCCAGTTCATCTTTCAATTAGGTGACTCAACTGATTTGTACAGGTCTCCATTAACTGACCAAACATGGATGTGTCTTTGTTCTGTGGCGTGTGACAATCAATCGCTTAGAAAAGGCGACAGGGCCAAAAACACAAAACCAAAAGCCTACTTGAAAGAGAATTGGAGACAGGAGGTGAAACAAAAAGATCCTAAAATGATGCAAAGAGATTTGGAAAATTTTTAGACAAGCTTTACCAGTTCATCACTGTTATTGACTCAGCATCTTTGTTCGGAAGACCTTGTCGTCGTACCTGTGTTCAGATACCAATTATTTCTAGAGTTACTCCAGCCAAGAAATCCAAATTGTTTGATAGACAAACAAATTTCCAATATATCATTTAGTTTACTTTTGAAGAGATGGAAAAAAAAGGAGGGATACATAATAATATTAGAGGAAAGAATTCTCTTTTATAGAGATTTGTTTCTAAAGGTTTTATTTCTGTGTGAGATTTTGATGATTATTTTAGAGTTAGAGAAGCAGGAAGTTTCTCAAATTCATAACTGATGTTTAAAAGGTACGAACAAGTTTTACAGTTGAAGAGGATAACAAAGATTTACAATAATCCTTAATCAACAACAGATTCATAACCATGGAAATTTGAAAAGATGATTATTTTAAAGAGAAGGGGGGGAGGGTGTCATCTGAGAAATTTGCAACCCTTATAGAATTAAGCAAATGAGCTAGATGAATATGCCTCAAAAGTAAATGATTATTTTCCAACTAAAATAGAATACTTTGTTTCCTATTTAATCTGTAACTTGAATCCAAAGTTAAGGGAAATAATAGAGAAAAATAAACACCTGGGTTGTTTTATGAAACAAATGTAATTAGTCAACCGTATGAAGAGATACAAGTATAATAGGCCAGGTTTGATTACTTTTACTTTCTTATAGCTTTTAACTAAAGTCTAAGATTTGGTACAAAATTCTCTCAAGTGAGGGTAGTGGAAATAAGCTATCATAAAATTAACAATTTTAAATTAAGACACTTAAAAAGCTAAAATAAGGAAATGATTAGGAATGTAGTTTTGTACATAAATCTACACAAACTTCAAAATTAGCAATGAATATAGGAACAGCGGTAATATTAAACTTATGCAAGGAGTGTTACTTGATAGAACCTTGCAGAGACATGACTCCTTGACAGAAAAACTGACTACTGATTGCATGGCCATTGCAAAACAGTTTCTCATTCGTTTTTGTTTGTACATTTTGAGGATCATTATTGGATTTATTTTCCTTTCTTATTTTTCAATTTCTGAAAGTTTGGAAGAAGTCTATTTTATTTTCGATTTTTTTAAATCTATCATTTTTGAATAGGGTTAAGTAATTAAAAAAAAAATCTAATATTCTAAATTAATAAAAAAAAATTAAAGAGTAAAAATTCCCTAGAATAAAATATAAAAGACTGGGTGTGTTTGTTTATATTTAAGAGTGGCCACTGACTATAGATAGTAAAACCAGAATCATCATATGAAGAAAATGAAAAACTTGAAATGTGTGTATGGGGATGTGAATATAAATTCTATATTAGCCCAATTTCCCTACTTCTGCATATGCAATGCATTTATAGCTTCTGACAGTGGAGATGTAAAGAGTCTACTTTTGGCAAAGGATCAATCTCAAGCCATTTTTCACCTGCCAGTGCATGATTTATATCCTCATCAAACTCTCATCCTTCTCCTCTCTCACTTGGTTTCCAAATTCTTTTTCAGTGTCAAGAGAACTTTGATTATGCTCTACACTTCTTAAACAATTGACTCCAACATCGTAGAACTTAAAACAAGTTCTATTGTTATGCATAGGATGAGTTCTGATCTAAAAGTAACTGTACAGCAAGGAAAAAGGGCGTGCCGCTTGCCACAGAATGAGTGGTGGAGCAGATTTTCACTTCATGATCCTTCAATTCCTTCCACTGAGAAGAGTTCTTTGTGAAGAGCAGGAAAGTCAACTTCAGGTGCCGATTGTTTAAACCTGTTGAGTACATCAATGTGCCGTACACCAAGACTGCGTAGATCCTCTACACGCTGCAGGAGTTTATTCAAAAGAGTCTCCTCTTCTTTGTGGTTCTTGCCAACCTCTAATTTGAGGGCAGTGAGTACTTTCTCATGAAGTTTCTGAATGTCAGTCAAGTCTTTGAGCCCAGGTCGATCTAGTTGTAAAAAAAATAAAAATAAATAAAAGATATATGCAAAATAGGTGAATGCAAATAAAGCAAAGATGATTTATCATAAATAGTAGCAGACACTGTAGCATTGAAAAATGGAAAGCGCTGGATCTTACCAATATAGAGAAAACTTTCCTTGTGTTATAAATTATGAAAAAAAATTAAGAATTTAATACAATGTTACTCAAACCGATTTATGATATCTCCATTTTATTTAAGACATTTCGAGAAAAAGGATTAAGATCTATAACCTACTCTAATCTAGGATTTGATATTGATTTAATCACAAAATGAGTGCTTATCTAAAGATTTTAGCCACTGTAGACAAAATTGTAGTTGGAAGAAATCTAAACAGAATAAAAAGGCACAAAGATAGATAACTGGTTTATTCTTCTTTGATAGATGAGAACATCATGCAGAAATTTCTGCATGCTTCTATCAAACTCCAAAAGGAAAAGATCAATTCAGTACGCAAGGCAGCGTCAAAAGCTAACTAAACATATCTTATACTCTAACATTAGTGTGAAAAAGAAAAAAACAGAAGACATTGAATGTTATCTAATGATTCAAGGGCACACACATATTTGGATAAGTAAACCATTGTAAAGTTTTGCATCTAAAATTTAACAGAATTTAAGTTATCTCTAATTCACAACTATTTTATTACAACAGTGATGATTCAAGAAGAACTTTGGAGAATGCCATCTTAAATTTCAAAGCTGCAAGTACAGTGGTGAAATGCAATAATTCTTTTCTCATTTTACAAGCATACACAAGTTTCTCCAGAAATGTATGAGAGTTTGAAAAGTACAATAGAAATAACTCAATCCTGAGGAAAAAACAAGAATGTAACATACCTGTTCGAATGAGGATAAGAGCACTCATCAAAGCTAGTTCACTTTCTGAAAGTTTCAGAGATATCATTAAATCTACAAACTCAAAGATACTCTCCTGCAAGGATCTCTCATTTTCATCTACAAAGAACATAAAAGAAATATTTATAGCAATTGTATAAAAGATTTTCATAAGTGAATTAAAATGTCTTGTTTGTATAACAATATCAAACCAGAAAAGAATAATAATTAAAAAAAAAACACAATATGCAGAAATAGAAAAGAAGTAAATACAAAAGCTGAAAGCTTCATAGCTTAAGGCATTCATCAATTATTTTCAGTAATTTATTTGTGGTTGCCCCAAAATTAGGCATTATATTTATACCTGCAATAGAGATGCTTATAATGGTAATAAATATTTCTGGCCAAAATTCATGACTGGATTTTATTAACGTCATTTTATATAAAATCATGCTATATTTGGTACATATAACAGCTGAATAAGTTGGAAATTCTGCTATGAAAGCAATTTGGTCAAAACAAATGTAATCATTGTACGAGTTACAAACGTCCAACTTATGAACAACTTGTACTTACAATCGAACTGCCATAAAGAACATTTATTTTTTTTAAACTGAGTTACAGACAGCGGTTTGTAATCAAAACATTGCACATCTTCAGTGGAAAGATTTTAAAAAGTAAATTTTATGTTATTTTTTAATTTTACTTTGGTCTTTCGCCAATCGACACCTATTTTAAAAATGTAATTAATTAAAATTTAAAAAGGTTGTTCTTAAGTTTTTTCTTGGCTTTGCTAGATGGAAAAAAGCCCAAATTTTTGTTAAAGAAACAAAACACAAATTCTTATTAATTATTAAGTAGAATGGGACTTTTTCAAAGTCATGGGCGTTAATCGGCGAAATAATACCAAAGTAAAATTAAAAAATAGCATAAAATTTACTTTAAATCAACATAGATAAAAAAAAAATAAATAAAATAAAATCCTTCCGACCAAAAAAAAAGTTTTCGGTGAAACATCATTTTGGCAAAGTGTCCGCATCACGAAATGGCTGTCAGCGAAACGTCCAGACACAGATTACGAGCGGAAGAACAAGACCAGCGCTTCTGCTTAAAACGCTCGTTCAATGTAAACAATCCAAACAGAATGAAAATAAAAGGTACTTGGACATATTATTATTATTTAATTCATTCTTAATATTGGATGAAGTAATTTAACACAATATTTTTATTATTAATTTTGACTCTGACCATCATTCTTACAGCAACAAGTAGACATTCTTACTCTGTTTAATCATTGCCGTAGAATGACAGTCCGAGTCAAAGTTGTGATAAAACACAACTAAAAATTAAGATGAATGTAAAAACTAGTCAAAATTAATAATAATAATTATTAAGAAGAAGACAGACAAGATTGTTTTAAATTTTCAAAGAAATACTGAAAATTGTCGTTATAATGCACATCTTCATCAGTCAGTAATATAAATTCAACTGAATAATTTTAAAACGTGAATGGTAAGTTCTGCAATAAAAACCGAAATAGAATTTGAAAGTCACACATCAAAGTTCCAATAACATGGTGCCCTTTTTAAAAAAAAATCTTTTCACAAAAAGTGAATGGTATGTTCTGTAAAGGAAACCGAAATATAAATTGAACGTCACGCATTAATGTTCCAATAATGTAGTGCATATTAAATCTTTGTTAAACATTGTGGCGACAAAGTGGAAATGGACTCGCCCAAAGGAAATGGTCTGCTGTTTGTTGTGTTGGTGGTCCAGGGAGCAAAAGCTGAGTGAACAGGTCGCCGACATATATAGACACCTAAAGCCACGTGGGATTCACATTTGGGACTTGTACTGTGAATTACGTTGTAGCTCAGAGTTTGTGATAGCACCATGTTATTGGAACTTTAATGTGTGGCGTTTAAATTCTATTTCGGTTTTTATTGCAGAACTTACCATTCATGTTTTAAAAGTATTAAGTTGAATTTATATTACTGACTGATGAAGATGTGCATTATAACGACAATTTTCAGTATTTCTTTGAAAATTTAAAACAATCTTGTCTTACTTCTTTTTATAATATTTACAAGCAAGTCATTATCAATCATTCCTTATAAGAATTTATTATTATTATCACTGTATTACTATTGTTTCTTTAATTCTTTTTACGCATAGAAAGGTAAATATATACTATATACTAAGGCAAACATTTGACTGAGGCTAGATATGCACTGTATGTAACTGTTCCGACTTACGAACAGATCCGACTTACAGACAGACCTAGGAACGGAACTTGTTCGTAACCCGGGGTCTCCCTGTATTTTCAAATGGCATAGTAATAGAGGATTTGATTCAGACATGCAATTACTACAATACAGCCGAAGGAAAATATTAAAAAAACGTTGAGAACTGATTTTTAAAAAATACTTACTAAAAGCAGCAAAAGCTTTAAGAGGTAAAAACACAGAGCCAAATATCACACGTTTGGTGGCCGATTCATATACTCTACACAACCTTATCAATGCCAATTCAAAACTCCCTAGAAAAGAAAATTGTAGGTCAGAATATTGTTTTTAAAAAGTGAACTAAGTCATGCTTATAATATAAATGGTTGAGAATTAGTGGAAAAGATTATAAAAAGGTAAAAATGATAATAAAAAAAAACAATAACATTGTTCAATTTCTTGGACATACTATTCATTTCTTATTTGCAGATCTTTATACCTTATACTAAAGTGAAAAACCACAACCAATCAGTTAATAGTAAAATAAACTTTTAGAATGCATCATGCATGACCACAAGAATAAACCATTCTGATCAGTCATCATCATTAATTTATTTGCACAAAATATTAATACCAAAATGAATTAAAAATTATAAATGAGATAAATAAGTCAAGTAGTACATATTAACAGAATTCATTTGAGACGAATCTGAAAGATAATTAGTTCCTGTGCTGATGAGAAGATATTGATGAATCAGTTAAAACACTCACTCAATTTACTGTGGTTTAAAGTTCAGAGAGCTTTCAGTGTCTGGTTGGTTGTACTTCATAGCACTGATAATGCAGTGATAATCAACAATTTAAAATATTGCCAGTTTATCACAAAATGTTTTAAAACACATTCTTTAGTCAAACCAATCAACTTTTCTTTTAAATACTTATTTGCACACATTATTATTGAGTGTATTATAATAGGATTTACTAACCCAGTGATCTCTGCTGAGCATGAATACTATCCTAACTGATTGCTTGTTCATGCCAAAAACGTACCGTAGCTACATTTTCCCAAATAGTTGCAACAATCACCTTCTCTCTCGTACACACTATTTTATTTGAAATATTAGTCTCCAGTAGTCTCCTGCTAAAAACTTGAAGCAGTCTCCAAGGCTGAAATATTTTTGTCAACCTAACTTACAATAATCCAAATCTTAAAGCTGTCTACACATCTTGTATATGCACTGTAATGTACAGAAAGCAAAAGAAATACTACCAAGCTAAAGAATCTCTCCAGAAAACACATGATAAATAGCCAAGAATGGTTTAGAAAATTTGGTAGATAGCAATAAGATTGTTGTGCTCTAGTTGCATTTTCTTGCAGATTTTCTAATACACTGCTTTTCTCCAGAATAAAACACATTGCTTATCTCTTGACATTTTTCTTCAAACAAAACTTGCCAAAAGCAAATCATAATGTTTTAATATTATTTTATTTTAATCCAATTTCTTATTTTAAAAAACTCACTCAAATCTAATAACCGATGTCAAAGTTAGGGAAAGACAGGATTAAATTTTTTTTCTTCAAAATTCTTTAAAACCCCAAATTCGTTAAACAGTTATAAAGTCAGAATAATAAATTCTGGAGAATCCGAAGGTTGAATGGAATCTGAACACATACAGTGCTCAGATCATTTAATCAGCAGACTGAGCATGGACATTAATAGGTTGTGGGAGCTATTAATCAGGAGGGAACAAGCAATGAATTTAAAGTTTCAGAAACATAACCCAAAAAGTGAGTAAGCTAGCAAAGTTCAACAAGAAGGTCACAGGGTTCAGTACATAGGTCAGGAGAAGACAATCCCAAGAACACACAGTTGCAGGCATCGGAAGTGACATGTATGAAAGGGGAAGAGCAAGATTCAACATACTAGAGCACAACAGGCACCTGGGGAAGACTTGGAGGGTACATGGCCAAAACAATACAACGAAGATGATGAAATTAGTCCAAATGAACCAATATACAATGACTACAACACCTTGTCTAAAAAGATTCAGACAAAAACAATATTTACACAAAGCATTTTTTATTTAAGCATATACTCTGATCATTCATACAATAGATAACATGAAAGATTAGATCTTTTATATAACAAGTTGACAGTATTAAAAATCATAAAAGAAAAAACATGTACCCCATGTACAATAAAAAGCCATGAAAGGAAATATCTACCTGCTTTCAACAACATGATTTGATCATCTTGTGATAAATCCATAAATCCTGGCACCATTTTAGCAAACTCTATGATCTGTTGTACAGCCATGGTGATTTTATCTGCCACTTCCATCCATAGTTGTCGATTAGACTGGAAAACGAGGTAAAATTGTTTAAGGATTTAGGTTGCTAAACTTCACAATAAAAGTAACATATCAAAGAACTAGGAACTGACTGAAAAACACCCAATTTTCAGCTAGTTAAATGATATAACACAATCTTTGTACATTAAGACATACTTGGGTCTTAAAATCTAGTTTCAGGTGTTTAACCTAGCAACAGTTATAGCTGCTTTTGACTTTCCAAATTCTCGTTATTACAGGCTTCCCCCATTATAGTGCGGTTCGCATTATAACACGGGTGGATGGCAGACCCAAAAATAATAATATAGCTCCAAGATAGCTAAATTTTATCACAGCTCGGTTGTAATGCAGTTGGCTTTCTTGGACCCCAACATCCGCGTTATAACAGAGGACACATGTAAAATCAAGAGTTTGTGCTTCAACTTATTTTCCAGTTTCCAAAAAACTTAATAAAAATGTGTACTTGTATGATGAAACATGTTCTATTTGCTTAAAATTCTTCAAAGAAACTTAATCTGATGATATTGTAGCAAAGAAAATGCTAAGATTTACAAAATCATAAAGGAAACTGATTTTTTGTTTGACTATTGTCAAGCACAATACGAGGAGAGAGAAAAGTACATTGTAGCTGACACAAATTATTCGCATTTTTTCAGTTTTACTAAAACGAGAATTTTGACCTGGTTTTTATTTTTTTTAACTTTATCATTCTTTATACAATTCACTTAAAATAAAATGATGGCTAACTCACCAAACTTTGATAACGTTTAATAAGATCCTGAGATGTGGGTTGGCATTGCATACGATCAATGGCCTCACGTGGATAAAGGCAGGTTCGGAGGTGAGCTTCTGTCACAGCTTTACCAAAAGCAACTGGAAAGCAAACAGATTACAATCAAGTAAACATTCACAGCTAACATTATTTGTACAAAGACAAAGAAAGCAAGAAAGGGGCAGCAATTGAAAATATTTGAGTACGAGTCACAAACGTCACACCTTTATCCTCAAGCCCAATTCATGCCAATAAAAACAAGTTTTCAATTACAACTTCTATGAATTAATGTTCAGCTTGTTCAACTCGAGAAACATTTTTATCATCTGTAGAGCTAGTAGAAAATAGGGATAGTGGTAGGTTGCCAAAAATGATCATCTGAGTAATTCTCACTATCTCTATTCAATTCACTTTTGCACTTGTAAGCATTAGACATGAAGATAAAAGGTTCTAAGTTCTATCACCGGTGCTGGTTTGGTAAGATTCCTTAACATACAACTAATTAGAAAATACTTAACACAGGCAAAAGGACTTTCTTTTATCATAGAGTTCAGTCTTGCGTTTCTCACATCAATTCATACAGTGTTTCTCTATCAAAATTTCTAAGCAGAAATGAAATCCCACAGCTTTTGACATTCTTGTTTTACTATTCATTAGAGATCTAATTAATGTAGGATTCAATTCCACAAACAAAATTTACTTTTACATAAAATGTGGCTTCACCTAAAGCTAAGATGAGAAAATTAATTTTATCATTAGTGTATATAATAGTTGTACCGCAGAGGAAATGATCCAAGTACAATCTATTAGGTGTGTGCTAATCTAAAAAAACCTTGTATGATAATGGAATAATACCTCTAAGTAAAATACATAAATTATCTCTACTTGACTTCTATAAATAGCGTCCTTTTCTTTACTCTTCAGATAGAAGAGCCGAAAACAAACATGCTTGTATTTTTATTGGAACAATAAAACCTCAGAACAGGTAACAAGTCTTCCGTTTTCATTACAAGGTGTGTTCAAAAATTCCCAGCGCTCTTTTTTGAAAACTAGAGACTGAATACACAGTTGAAAACTGTTTTTTCGCTGGAAACTTTTGCACACACCTAATATATCAATGTCTATTACGCAAGGTGAAATGGCTTGCTTGCAGGGACCAGTAACAATCAGGATGTACAGATTTAAAATAAAAAATAAAAATAGATATCCTATTATTATTGATAGGAGTGTGGGAAAGGACTATTCGTTAAACATGTAAAATCAAAATGCATGAAGAAGATTTTTGTGAATTTATGACACATAAAAGATAGACAGCATAAGGTAATTTTCACGCAGAAGTAATCACAGGCTAGTTGAAACTGATTCTCTTTAAGTGTTTATAAGTGAATTATGTAACAAAAATATGGAATTAATTTTGCGGAAATAGAAAGTAAAGTTGAACAGAAAAGGAAAGAGAAAATCTTTTGAATTATTGAAATGTTGCCTCAGTACAGCTATTAAATTTTTCAATAAACACATACACTGCCAATAGAGTTGCATTAAAATTGCACAGAAATCAATATTTAAATGGCCATTGATTTCTTTTCCTATGACTCAATCATTTAATGCAGATATTGCTTCTCAAGTCTTGTTGATTTGTGAGGAGTTAAAAGGAGTCTTTTAAAAAGAAACTCTTTTCAAATCTATTCATATAAGCAGCAAGCAAATAGAGTGTTGAGCAGTTAAATAGGACAATCCAAGCTCTCAGCAAGATTGATATGCAAATGATTGGAGCAGGTATTGAAGAAGCAAAAATGCTGACAGGAACAAAACAGAAATACTTATTTTCCATTAAAATAAAGAAAATATTTACTTCCGACCAACTGATTATAAAACATACAATTCTTTGAGCTATTTTACCAACTTTAGCATCTTCATCTGCCTATTCCTAAAACTTTTCCAGATTATATAAACTCAAATAGATAGGGTGACCTCAGCGATCTGGAAGAGATTAAACAGCAGATTTCCAATCCAGTACTAAGCAGTAAGCTATTTCTTAGCACAATAAGAAGTAAGAATAACAACATGAGTAGCTTGTGTTTATTTTTAATAGTTTTAATTTTAGCCCATCATCAAGAGAGCTTGTCAGCTGAAGAAATGCTTTTGTATGTAAATGTTATTGCTAAAGAAAAAGAGAGATGTATGTGCAATCTTTTTTATCTTGAGTCACTGATATGTTATACTGTTACTATTTGTACCAAGGGCCAAGCAAAAGAAGGAAAGGTGAGGGGGTGAGATTTAAGAAATATACAAAGAAAATAAGGCAAAGTGAGGAATAAAGCAAAGGAAAATTAATGAAAGTCAGCACGAAAGCAACCATGAATAAAGAAGGGTTTTGAAAGCACCAAGTATAAAAGTCAACTGACTGAACAGATAAGTAGATGTATATAATCACTGAGGCACAGAAGAGCAAATCTTTCCATATATAACCATGTAATCTATATATACACACAAGTGTAGAGTTTTGCAATGCCCATGTTAGTACCTAATTTACATGCAATTGAAGCTTTTCTAGATTTACATTTGATAAGAGTGGTATGTGGACTGAACGAATGCCACAAAAAAAAAAATCTAATGAGTAAATCTTCTGACATAAAGTATTGCATCCTGACAGTTGAATAATGTGAATTGTCCATATGAATGACAGAAATATATCAAATGAATTCACAAATGATAAGCAGACTGAACGTTCTTGCCAACATTGCCAGCAGGCATAGGATATTGAGCAAGTAAACAAAAATGTAGATAATAGAAAGAAAGTAAAGAGCATGTCTAATTAAAAGTATTCATCTTTTCACTAATTTTAGGTTTATAGAGGAAGGTGAGGAGAGTAAATGACTAGCCAAAACTACAACTTGTCACAGTGGCAACATTACATGCAAATTGTGAATACAAAATTAACTCATTTTATACCTATTATTTCTTTTCTAAGTGATTCCATTAACCTTTTCCAAAAGAAGTTCTAATGTTAACATTCAGTTTTGCACAAGGGCAATTTGGTCTTTGTAATAACTTATTTACTCTTCATCCTATTTTTGCTTAGTTTTAATAAAAGGGTTGCAATCATGATTATTGTTGTTTGTGTTTCTTTCTCAGTTCAGAACGAGTAGCAATACATCTTAGAGCAATGGTCACAGTACCATTTTTTAGTCATGTTAGACTAGGTGTCTGTTGTTAAAAAGTTTATATTTAGAGTGGCAATCGTACAGCATTCAAAACGATCTGGCTGCTGCTTGCTGTACAATGCAGCAGAAAGAGAAGAAGAAGCATCAATCATTAACAATGCTACTGCTGCTGCAGCTGCTTATGCAAAAGTAACTGATGACTCACTCCATCCCACCCTCTCTTCCTCTATCACATGACATCTTAAGCAGATAGCTCTAAGGAAAGCATCAGGATTCATACAAAACTCTCCTGTGAATTCAATCCTATGAATCCTTTAATATTAACATTGCAAAAATACAATTCATGCCTATCACACTTCTTTAATGGCCTTGCTTACAGCTAATTTTTTTCAATGCATACACAAATGGAGCAATGATGCTTGGGTTTCTACACTAGATCAATCAAGCTCCATAAAAGATTAAATGTGCCTGAACACAAATCAAAAACTTGGTCTTGTGTATGTGCATGATGCACACACCAATGGCTGAATTAAGTAGGAACATTTTCTCAAACTATCAGTAATTAATATATATATGCACACAAATAGACATAAAAAAATGTACTTTACATTAATCATTATTAAATGCTACAAAACATCAATATGTGAAAGTATTTCATACACATATAAATATAACCTCAGTTAACTACAATAAGCAGTAATATTTACTGATGTATTTGTTGTTTTTCTTTCTTCAGGCATAAGTAAAAAAAGCACTTTTGATACAAATTTAATCATGAGGATATTCCTGAGTAGTAACCTGCAACCAAATGTTTTGCTGCATAGATTCTAACCAAAGATACTTCAAACGTTCTCTATTTCCATTATGAGTACTGTTCTCATCACAAAAGCTGATATGTAAATCATCTAGAACAGTACTTCTTAACCTGGAGCAAATTTACCCCAGTGGTAAATTTCTTGGTCGTAAGGGGTAAATTTTGGCACAGAGAAAATAGCAACTAGATTCTGATAATTAAAATTCTATTAATTCGAATAATCAAATCGAATCTAGGCCCTAGTTTAAAGATTTTTCTAGCAATAAGTGCTAAAAAAATCCTCTATTTTTTCACCTATTTTTTATATTTTAGCTACAGATTTTCAATTTAAGAAAAGTTTATTAATAAAGTTGTTCATTGATTGTTTAACAGTCATCATGGTACATATATCAGCTCTTTATTTAGTTTGGAAGAGAATGAAAGAGTTCAGCAACTGATACTGAACTGATAGACTTACTAATTCCATACTTGTGTTATTGAATTCCTTTCAAAATTATTGTATCAAAAACAAACTAAGAAAATGAACAGTTTCAGTATAAGTAATAATATTAATTAAAACCACAACTTTCAATGATTATCCTACACCCAAAACTAAAAATGGACTACACAAGAAGACTGAAATATAAATAACTATATACTATAACTTGCAGAAATGGAATTTGGTTATATTTTATTTATTAAAAAAACAAAAATATCTGCATTGAAGTACTTGGGAAAAGGTCCTTTGATGATGTGCAATGAGATTCAGCATTTGATGGTTTTATAAGCTCAATAATCACTTCTGAGAGATGAAGAAGAGATTCTGGCCTGAGAACATTAGTCAACATACTAAGTTCACATCCACTGCTAACAGCTTAACTAGTGATGGTGAGTGAATGAGCGAGTAGCAGGGTTGATTAGAAATTTGCCAATGTAGAGCATGATTACTAGCAATTAGGCCAGAAGTATTTGGATGATTACGTTCAATTACACTGGAGAGGCTCAGAGTCAGCAAATATAATTATTCATCAAATTAATGCAAGCTAACTTAGGCACTAATTAGTAGTTGGAATGTTGATTCTGTACATTGATCATTAATTTCAATGCAAGCAGAAAACGAAATGAAAAAAAAAAAAGGGATGAGTTTATTCAGTTAAAGACACAGAAATGGAAGAGATATGGTAAAAAAAGAGATAGGAAAAGAAAGAGAGAACGAGCGCGAGTATGTGGAGAGAGAG
>VCCN01002840.1:4126189-4144601 GCA_006491835.1 Architeuthis dux | reverse complement strand
GGCTGCAAGCAGGCGGCCGGGGGATTGTGGGAGGATGAACTACATGGAGAAGGCTCTGGTATCGTGAGGAACAGACTGCAAGGAGAAAGCTCTGGTATCGTGGGGGACAGACTGCAATGAGGAGGCTTATAGATAAGAGAGAAGGGGAGATTTAAGTGATGCATTTTTATCTGAACCAAAACTGTTTGGTAGGCAAGAGATATGGATTTTAGTTTGAAGTGCAATCTCAAAATACATTACAATGTCAATTAGACTGATTTTTCAATACACTATTGGATACTATTGTAATAATGAATTCTATGAATGCAACTGTAGTATCAAGACATTTGAAAGGAAGACTAGATATGACTGACAAGATGGGAAAATAGTAATGAATTAGGAAGGAAAGAAAGCAAAGTTAATCTGATCATCCATTATGTGTTTTACTGATTGTCAATAACTGTTCCAATGGCCATTCTCCAAGCAAGCCAGTCAGCATATAATTTAATATCATGTAATGAGTGCTCAAAATAATGTTATTCTTTGCTGCTGAATTTAATTGACTTTACTTGTAGGGCAAGATTCCAAATCAAGATGAAGAGATCTTGAGAAACAGCCCAAGCGGGAACAGTCATCATTGCCATTGAACAGAAGGAGTGGAAGGCTGCAGCAAAGGAATTAACTGACAAATATGTTATGTAAAGATAGAGAGGATGTCAAATTACTAGTTTTTTTAAATACAACCGACTGATTTGATCTGAGACTTCATATTAATTCTGTACATTCTAAGTGTATAAATGGACTGGCCTAAGCAGTTACTGAGCCATGTAAAAAACATAGTTCAAGCTATGTCATGGATGCTTTATCCTCTTCAACTGTGGAGTACTTCATGTGGAAGAAAGCACCAATGGTTTCAAGTAGAAATTATTTTTTTTATTAAGTTTACACAATGTAATTTTACATTTGAATAGCACAAACACAGGTGATGAGTAAAAACAGCAGGGAGAAAGACGGGCACATATTTGGTTTCCCAGACTTACAATTTGTTACAAACCATTTTTCTTGGCCATTAATAGTTTGCAAAGGAGAGACAGTGATGTTGCTAAGGCTTACCTGGATCCATAAAGTCAACAGACTTAAGTAAGGCGACAGGATGGGGAAGCCCTGCTGGTGATGGTGTGGAGTAATTGGTAGTCTCTGTTGGAGTGGCATTCACATACTCTTGCCCTGAAGTCTCATTGGGGTAGCCCATAGTCACTCCATTAGCCGCTGCATATGCATATGATTGTTCTTGAAACCTGAAAAATAGAAAGCAACTTTAAAAGATCTATCATTATATATTTTCACAAGAAAGGAAGTTAAGATTGGAGAGCAGCAAGATATATCTATAAATGAGAGTCTATCAGAGAATTCAGCTTGAGTCAAGATGCTAACCTACACTAAAACAGAAAAAAAAGGGTAGAATAAGAGTACAACTGATGTTTGATATTTGAAAAAGTGCAAGACTATATAAGATTGATCAATGGTAAATAAATAGTCCTTGCAGCTGTTGGAAAGTCAAATGTTAACATCTGACTTGTATATAGTTTTGTTAGTAATAACCTGGGAGAAAAACAGAAGTCATGAAACAGAGTGGAAATGCAAGTTAATGAAAGGTTATAAAAAATGATTTAGAAGTTCATCAAGTGATAAGAGGGGAAAATGTTCAACCAAAACAGCCAAGCAGATCTGCAAGAAACAAATAAATAAGAGACCCACAGTTGAAAAAAGAGAAAACAGCTAAAATCATAGCAGAGAGAAAGGACACTAATTTGAAGTAAATGGGGAAAAAAAAAAAAAAAAAAAAAAAAAAAATAAATAATATACACAAACAGCCATGAATTATTAGAAACCGTCAACATGGGTTTCTTCAGTTTTTAAGCTGGTCTAGCTGGCTGGATATGTATGTATTATGCATACAGGCCGCACCAATGGAGCTGGAATGCTGAAAATTTAAACATTTACTCCTCTTCATGTCAAGAAAAAATATTATTTTTTTAAAAAATTCCCCCCCCAAATAGGTTTATTTTTGCAATGTAAGTTTGTGCTAAATTGATCCCTTAGTTTGTGTCCAGTAACATTCACACTTGTTTTTTTTAGTGATCACTGGCCAACTAAAGGCGAGAGAATTAACTTATTTATTGATCACCCACAAAATTGGATCCTACCAAAAGACATTGGTCATGTGACAGTTTCTATTGAGTGACTAACCAGACCTGTTGATGATTAGAATGAAGGTTATATGTAAATAACTTCTTAGATAAGGAAGTGAAGAAAAATTACCAACTCAAAACAGAAATAGTGACATAAAATTACAAAAAACACCTCTATGAATGTTCAAGAAGAGAAAATCTAATAAGAATGAAAGATTCATTAGGAATTCATATGTATGCCAACTGAGAGCCACAGAAAGATATACAACCCTGAGCAAATGGACATTTACTTCCATTATTTTCCATATGGAAAAAAGAAATTAAAAGCAAGGAGATCTAATATCTGTGCATTAAGCTAACAGTACTAACCACCATCATACCAAACTATGTAAAAGGTTTGCTATGGGAAGTACGCAGTGTGGAAATATGGAAGCTAACTTTGTTCATTGTTAGTGTTGAATGCTAATAAACACAAATAAAACTGTTTATGCTTTTATCATTATGTAAATATTGTTATTAAATGGTATTGTTTTAACTAATAAACACTGCAGCTCTTAGAAAATAACTAGAACTCAGACTAACCCTTTTTATGTTATAAAGACACATGGTGTTGTATATGATAAATAACTATTCTAGGCCAAATGGTACTTGTGTAGAAGAGATAACTATCACATTTAGATTCCTTTCATCTGGTGCAAATAGTAATATTTCATGCTAGAAAGTAAGTCTAATATTATCTACTATTAACCTTTGTATTAAAAAAAATACAAAGATTTTCCATAGCAAAATATCACAAGGGAGAATTTAATCTATTTGTTAAACATTTTTATAAAAAGAAACATTTGCTATTCTCCTGTATATTACACCAAAATGAAGGTTTACATTTCAATTGATCACATTTTGATAATTTCCTTTATTAGATACTTTGTTAGGCTGTTATGTATATTATTTTATATGATTTCAATGAGCAATATGGATTTTTAAAAAAATAAAGATAACTACTGCATAGTCTGAAAAGCTTCAAAATGGAGAGAATGAAACCGGTCTTAAAACAGAAGAAAAGGAAACTGTGCATCTGTGCATAGATGTATCTCAACATTTATGAGATGGGGAGGAAAGGATGTACTGAACGATGAGCGAGAAGAAATCAGATTTATGTCGAAGGGCTATATTTATATAGGCATGCATACATGAACAAATTTGTAGTCTGTTATTTTCTTTATGTGACTTTCATTACATCACAATGATTTCCAACTACCCATCGTCATTATAATTTTCAAGTTTATCAAATATCAAAAGCCTAATAATTGAGCGAATTTCAAAAGGTGAGAAATGGTAGATATAAAGATGGAGCCAGTTCTGGCCTAAAACACACTCTTTCAACACTTTTCTTCTTTCACATATAGATCATTAAGGGATTCAGGAACTAAAAAATGTAAAAATAAAATCTACTTTTTAATGAAGAAATAAAAGCAGATATTCAAAGTTTCACCTTTGAAAAAGAAAGAAAGAAAAAGGCAGTTATCCAACTTCTTTTATAGAGAAATGTGTAACAGCTGTATGTATTTCTTTCAGAAATCACCAGAATAGTTAAAATAATCACTAATGGTTAGAACAGAAAAATATGTTCTCCCTGGCTTATGTGATTATGGAATGTTCCCCCCAAAAGAGATTATGTGGTTGTTTATATATCAGTGTGTGTATGTTTTCAAATGACAGATCAGATGAGCTTACCATCACAGGAAATAGAGAGACACAGAATCCAGATTGAATTCTTCCTGTGAATAATCTCAGAAGAAAATAAGTAGTAATGAAAATTCTTCAGATTTTATGATTTCATATAAAGATTTAATCTAATTTTTAAATTAGAACTATTAAAATAAAAACAAATCTAATATCTTTCAGAAATTAAAAAAACATATTTTAGACAATGCTTATACATCATTAAATTATCATAGTTTTATTTTTTTTAATAACCTTTGACTTTATACAGAGAACAAAAATAACAGATGTTAAATGACCAAGAAAAGAAAAAATTACTCTCAGTACAAACAAAGTTAAAAAGTTCAACACTAAAGAATCAAGACTAATTTTTAACAGCCTCCCTATAAATACACATGGAAAACAATAATCCTAATAAATAAAAGTCAACTGATTATAGTTAAAAGGTTGTGTAATAATGTTTGACACAAAATATTGATGGTTAATTTTAATTCTGGTCAAAGTATCTATTTGAAATGCATTCATATAATATTGAGAAAAAAAAAAAAAAAATATTATCAAAATTATTTGTTTGCCATTATGGCTTAACATCCTTACACAGAAATTTAGACTGTAATACCTACAGTTCATTCTCAGAATATGTGAAAGTTAAGTAACCTAACTAAATTTTGGATACTTTCTACTCAACAGTAGAAAAATCGTGAATTATTGATGCAGAGTTGGACATGAAAATCATTCAAAAATGTTGCCAAATAAAAAAAACATTACAAGGAATTTAAAAATATACTGACCTCAATAAACTTTAGCTTTTTTAAAAGATGGATTGAGAAACCAATTAAAAACAAATAAGCTATGTTAAATGTACTGGGAATTCTGCAAATTTGAAGTTGTTGGTTTACATTTTAAGGTAAACTTTTCATGTATAAATATGAATATTCCAAGAAAAGTCAATGATTATGTTGAGAATAAAGAATTGCATAAACTTTTCACCAATTTTATAAATAAAATATTCATGCAAGTTGTGGTATGTGTCCTTGAGAATAAAACTAAAAAAAAAAAAAAAAAAAAAAAAGTGCTAATATTAATAAGATAAACAGTCTAAGGAAAGGAGATATTTTCACAGCGTTGGCCAAAAAATCAGTTATTTAAAAAAATACTATACATTGCTCCCAATAATTTGGACATTTAATGGGTGTAATTTTCCATACTTGATTACTAAAAAAACTTTTTGGACTAATAAATAATTTTCTAATAAATCTTGTATTTCAATTATTTTTAAAAAGTTCAAATCAAAAGAAATCAAGAAGTAACTTTTGGACTACTTGGTATTAACAGCTGCCTTGAACTTTGTTTTTTCATTAGTTTGCCACATAGTCAGATTTTATGGGTACAGTGAGCCAAGCCACTAATTTTCCTTGTTGCTCGCCATACAACTGAAAAGATTATTTTCATACTGTCAAGATATCCGTTTGCGATAAGTTTTAGGTCTATATGGATTTTTCATGATAGACTTAAAACATTTACAGTTCAGCCAAAATGCTTAATTTTATTCAACTCCCAACTGAAATTAATTTTTTTTTAAAAGAAAGCCATTTAAAAAAAATTTAAATACAGATTTAAAGAAGCATATTGTAATTAGGCAAATGAAATAAACAGTAAGAATACAAAATGATCTTATTTATAGCTAGCCATTTCAACAAACTATTTTTCTCCAAGTTACAACCTATATAGCAAGGAAAAAAGTGGCAAATAACTTGATGAAACATGTTTTCAGAGAAAATAGGTCTAAAATAAACCAAGAAATTTATGTTTAAATTTAAAATATCTACAAGGAAATATTTTCTATATTAAGTTTTGCAAAAAAAAAAAAAAAAAAAAAAAAAAAAAAGTAATAATATCCGACATCTAATTTTTATTTATTTTTGTTGCATGCTCGCAGGTCTGAAAGCTTGAAAAGCTATAATACTGCAAACAATAGCAATATTGTGAAAATTGACTTTTTTGCTGAAAACAAATTTTGTAAAATATAACTCCAAGCAGGATGGTTTTATTTTTTTACATATTCCCTTATTTCCTTTAAAATGATGTAACTTGAGAGAAAACTCATTACTTTTTTCAACATTGTTTCTTAACACAGAGTTGAAGGATTTTTTGCTAGTTTCTACTTACATTACAATTTTGCTAGAAGTTGAAATATAAAAAGAAAAGGAAACATACATTATTAAACAGCAAACCCTATTGATGTATGACTGAAAGTGTGTCAACAATCAACTGCTTAAAGAAGAAAATAAACTAACACAAAAAACAACTTTTATGAGCGATATAGCAGTTGTGTTAGCACTACCAAGGAAGCAGTACTTTATAAAGGTCTAAATTTCAAAACAACAAGTGAATGCCTTATCTAGACATAATACCTTTGACTGAGGAATGTACCTTAAAATGTCTAAACCATAACCAGTCATATTAAGATAGAAGGTAAGACATGTACAGAGAAAAACCAACTCACCCTAAGCAAACATTTCAAGAGAACAATTGACTCTCAAGACCTTACAAAAGGATAAAAATATAGTTATGATTTTGGCAGACAGGTAATTCAACCATTAGCTAAGACAAATCTGAACATGTATTTTAAAAAAGAAAAATAGCAGTTTAAATGGAACCTTATAGCAACAATCAACTGAAAAATGATCCACCTTAACAATTGAAAGAAAATTGATTCAGTTTTTGAAGAACAAAGATCATTTCTCAAACAAAGAATATTGTTAGTTGATCCAACATCATGGTAAGTCACTACATATGTACATCGTCTAATATCAAGGTGTTCTGTTATGACCCATAGAAACTGCTGAGGTTCTGAATTGAAACGCTTCCTAGTCAATATAATTAACCCACTTTTGCATAATTCTCTAGCATATATAACAATCTCACTCTATTTAATGGAATTTGAGTAATGAGGCATCCATTTCTTTATCACAGATGCCATATAAAGATGTAATGAACCTATTCACAGATGAGGTCCCATTAGTAATGTTGCACAGGATGGAAAAGGAAACCTTCTTATGGGGAATGTACCAGCATCCCAATAAACAACATGGTGAAATGCAGACAATGCATTTGTAATTAGAATCCAATTAAAAGGAAGAAGGTTTGGCTATGAGGTCAGCAACATCTAACTGTATCGAATATTCTGTGGAACTGGCTCTTAACACCAAGAATCCAGTTCAGGTATGACAATATTTTGGCCCCAGCAAGAAACTGCACAAGCATTGTTGTATCATGCAAATTCCATTAGAGCAACAATACAGTTCACAACAGGTCTGCTTTTCTGGATTTCCAGTGATCCACATTGCGCAGGCCATTTATGCCTTTATATAGAAAGCAAACATACATGTAATTGCATATGAATTTTAATTTAAAGCAGCCTTTTTGGCAAGAAAGGAACAGTTTGTTGTGTTCAACATTGAGCAGAAGTTATAAGCAGTGATCTTGACAATCTACAACATGAATTGAACCATATGTGGCATACCTCTTAGAAATTACTGTCTCATTCAAATAACATTGGAAGCTGTGAACAGGGAAAATACTTATATGATACCAACTATAAGGATCCAGTGAAAATAAAGTTGGCTGAAAAAATCCATCGGATCTGTGGGTTTAAAGGTAGTTTTCCACAACAAAACTTTTCTATGCAACCTCTTCACAAAGGTTGGATTTCAGTGAGGAAAATATAACCAAAAACCGAGTATAATATCCCATGCAGCTGTAGTATGGATTATAAAGAAGAAGCCAGCTAACCATTAAAAATTAAACTTGAAGAGCATTGAAAAGTAATGAATCAAGGGGATCTTCCTGTAGTTGAGCCTGGCTGAACATATATATATATTAAAAAAAAACTAAAAAAATAAAAAAAACTATATATATATATATATATATAAATAAAGGAAAGGGAGCATATTTTCCTCTGAAATGAGATCAAAATAATAGACAGGGAACTTCACTGAAGGGTATGTAGAGTGAAGGAAGCTGCATACAGGAATCTGACAAAATGCTGCATAAGCAAAACCAATCTAGTTTAATGCCATGTGGTTGACTATATTTAGTCAAGCAAAAAATGCCACAAGGATCTCTCAAAACTGAAAAATTGCTATCATCAGTGTTTTGCAAATGAATTGAGAAAATTAGCACAGGTGTTGATCTACTTAGTATAAGTACTTGGATTTGTTCAGTCTAATTTGTAAATTACCGCTTCCTGCTGGAATCTCTATAACTTTCTATAATAGGATGATTCTTTCCAACAAATGAAATATACATCCCAAGAAGACCAAAGAAAGTGTAATGATAAATATTTATCCAAACAACTCGGTTACAATATTAAAGCTAAATTCAAACAAAAGACTAACCTTGGTTTTCAAGTAAATGAAAATATTGCCAACACATATTTCTATCCATCATATTCTTCTCTGGGGATATCAACATGTCCAAGTGTCCAAACATGAAGGACTTCACATCTTGCTCCTTTAGCAGCACTTATTTTTAAGACAATAAAGAACACATGCAATTAATTCAGCTCTTGGCATCATGCCACAACTGGATCATCTTAACAAGATGCTCTGCTTTTATATTAAACAGGTAAATTGGCAAATTACAGAAGATTAACAAGGCCTAGTCTAGTGGGGGGAAGTTGTGCCAGAAAATGGTTCTCTTGTGTACAAGGTCAAATTCAAAATAAAAGATCACATTTATTTTAAAATATATTCATATCAGAATGAAATATTCAAATTTTTGTCTGTAGTCCTAAAAGAGAATAAAATCTCAAGTTACATGCAGCCAAGATATTACTGAAAAACTGAAGCAATCCTTCTGGAGCTAAAAGGATTCAAATGTGTGAGGATTTGTAATTTATATCCATATATAAGATTATGAAATCTTGTATAATTTTTAAGTTGGTAAACATTCTCTTCACAAAGATAAAAGGACAATTCAAACAACACTTTACATTGATGACAATTCTCTCACCAATCTAAAGAGTGGCTGTCAGTGATCTTTTGCCTTAAATTAGTTACGAAAGAAATGATGAAACATACACTCATTTTCTTCCAAGATACAACAAACATGTCCAATCAAACTTTAAAACTAATTTGTAAGATTGGTGTAGTTTATTTGTCAAGATGTTTGTTCTTTAATCAGCCATACTGATAACAGCTGATACAGAGGATAAGAACAATCATCTACATTATGGACAAGTAGGGGACATAGCTCAGATCCAAGGTCAATAACAGAAGTCTAAATCGTAAGCAAATATGAAAACTCACTGTACTCATTTCACTCACATTCTTATAAAATCCAGAATTACAAAACAAAATAACTATCTACTCAAGGAGAAAGTATATACAGAGAAAATATGCAAAGGAACTTAAAGATGAAATTGCTGCTATTGTAATAACAGCTTAGTCAGAACATATGTTCTACCTAACAAGTGATAAGTAATACATGCTGCAATATACACTTTTAAGACCAAAAAAAACTAAAGAAATTTCTTTTTTTTTCCAAGTTAGAGAAAGGACTACATTTTATTTTAAAATGTCAAAACCAACTATAAGCAGAGCCAAATGAATATTGGAATTCTAGGAACACTGAACTTTAGTAAGCTAATTAAATAAAATTATAACTACAGATGGATTTGCTTTCAAGTGAATTCTCATTGCTCTCCTATCAATGGTACTTCTAACAGAAGTCTCAAAGCTTTAGAATGTGCTCTTCCAATACAAAACAGCCATATGCAAACCAACATATTAAATACTTCATAAAATTTGGACAATAAAACCAAGAAAATAGTTTATAGTTATAGTAGAATCAGTGCTAAATATGGTTAAAAATAAAATTAAAAATAAGAGACTCAGGCTATGAGGTGATATGAATAAAATTTATCAAATTAAATTATCAGATTAATAAATTGCTAATTGACTTTTCAAAAAATCAGTTGTATAAATATGAAATAACAATGTTTACAAAAGAGAGTGAATAAATCAAATTCAAGTTGAAAAAACTTTCCATGATAAAAAACCTTCACAACCTAACCACCAACAATACTGAGCAGGAGTAAAGCAGACAAATAAGCAAAGGCATAAATAAACACAAGCAAAATTCATCAAGACACAAGCCAAGCAAACAAATGTGCAAGGAAACTACAAAAACACAATTGCAAATCAATACAGTTGGACTTCAGTAAAATGAACCAATGGATGAATCAGTGCAGAGAATAAAAATACAATACTTTAGGAATAGAATAATTAATAACAGAATTCCAAAACATTTCTTCACAAAGAAATGCATAGACATAACTTGCTTTTTTTTTTTGCTTTTTCTAATCCATACATAAAATAATTGGCAATGTATGTTTGTCACGCTAAGGGATACAACTGATGTAGTAAAATATAATTTTATGTTCTTATGACATAGTAAAATGCTGAATTAAAAAATTATGAATATAAAATTTAAAAAAAAAAATCTGTTTGTGTGTTAACAGAACGCTATTCTCCAAGCACACTGCGATGCAAATATCTATGTATATACGATGTAATGTGTATCCATTTTTGAAGGCAATGTGTATCCATTTTTGAAGGCAAGAGTAAACTAGTACAATAATAAAACTCTTAAATAAATCATCCATCTATAGAAAATAACTACTTGATAAGCTTTCAATATTATAAGACTATTTATAAATTAAAATATAGTCAATATAATTTCACAATATTTCATTTTTTGAATTGGTGAAGTTTTCCAGTGTCATAAAAGATAAGAAAAAAGAATAACATTAATTATTGGAAACTAATGAAGGATATCTAACATGAAATACAAATCCTTTTTCTACATTCAGGGCCGCATATCTTTTGGAGAGTTTTCCATATGCAACAGAGTTAATGAATTACAGAAATAAACAAAAACAGTATCTCAAGTAGAATTATGCAGATATACTCCAGATGTTTATTCAATAAAGCTTACTCAACAAACTTTGAAATGCTGGAGAAAATCAACTTTTTAAAAAAAAAGATTTATTGGTGGTGCTAGTAAGAGGTAGGATCATTTAACAAATCTTATAATAGGACCGTTTATTAGTTGCAGAAATCAGGGAAAGAAAAGTGCAACAAAACAAGAATGAACTATTGCTAATAAATCAACAATTCTGCTTTTAGCAAGCATGCTCAGTATACCAGCTGTGCTTGAACTGAAATCAACTTTTGGCAGCCCTTGTTGCTTTTTCTTTCTAAAGACTGTTTATAGAAAACAATTTTAATTTCCTTTCAAAACAGATCTCCTGAAATGAGCAACCAGTCAGATTAGATCAAATCAAAATCCTGCAATTGGACAAGCATTTAAATGAAGGAAAGATAGCAAGGAGATAAGATGAGAGAGTGATTTTAGGTTTAAAAAATAAAAATGAAGGAGGCTCTTCCTAACTCCAGGATCTTTCTTTTATGTGAGAATTCAGATTTACCAAATTAAAAAAAAAAACATAGAACAATACTAGATTAGTAAGATTGCTACCTTTGCCTAAAACAGATAAAGAATATTTAAGAGCCTATATCAAAGAATGTTGAGAACAGTAAACTTTACAGTGTGCAACTTTACTCATAAGGCTTCACCAATACAAAGTCAGTACTAAGAAAAAGTAAGTTGAAATAAACTAGTTAGCCTTGTGGTGGCATATATATTTTACTTTAAAACATCCCCCTAGGCCCATTGAGTATGAATGCCAAATTTAGTTAGGTGAATCAGGCTTTTAGTATTATTTAGAAATAGATGGAAATCAGATCATTATAATCGGGTGAGAATAAATGCAGACCATCCACAAATTTCCTTTTTTTTTTTGCGAAAGTAGAAATCATATTTGAATTTTGCACACACATATACAGCCTATTTGGGGCCTACTGGAATCATTTTAGATACTGGGTAAAGTCAAAACTTCAAAACAGAAGTGGTTCAACCGAAAAAACAACCGTTGTAAAATAATATAATGGATGCTAACAAAACATCCTAGAAAGAAGATTTATTAACCAACTAAGTAGAAGAATAGCTATCATTCAAAGAATTTCAATATTAAATCTAATAAAACCAAAGACTGAGACTGTGTACGTGGTTCAAGTGCACACAGAAAAAGAGAGGGGAGAGAGTGAGAGAGCAACTTCGAAGGTTGGTAAACAAGTAGAAAATCAAAGGTCAAATAAACATGGTAATATTTTTTTAGTTTAAATAGACAAATTCAAAACCTTTGAACACAGCAAAACAAATTTCTATCAAAATTGTTTCTTTAACCCTTTTGTCACCAGACATTCCAGGGCTATATTTTTTTTTATTCACCATAATAGTCTTAATAGTTAGAAACACCCAGTTAACATTAAATAATTCTTCAACATAAAATGAGATGATGCAATAATAACTAATACATGACTATTCATTATCACTCTTTAAAATCACATTTCCTATATTGACTAATATATTGTTACTGACCAAAGACAGAAAATAAAAATGTAAACACTTCCTTTTCTCTAAGTTATATACTTCTGATACAAAAATGTTCTAGTCAACATATTTCAAATAGCCACAATCGAGTCTCAGAGGCTGTTGTGTGTGAGTTTGACAATACCTGTATTAGAGCAATATCACCAGTTTTTACACATAAATCTCCCATTTAATGTATAGTCCCATCTGCTACAATCAGTCATTAACGTTAAAGAGTGTACATTTTTCCTGGTGCTAATGTTATAGTTTCAAGTACATGGTAATCTAACAAAGAAAAGTTGTCTGGCATTATAGTTTGCCCAAAGATGATTTTAAAATATGCAAGCTAAAAGTATTCAACTCACAGGAATTTCATATATCTGCCAACCAAATTTTAATAGTAGCTCAATGTCATAAAAAAAATCTTTAAAAATCATAACTGCATAACCTTTGAGTCATTTTTACAGCATACTAGAAAGAGAAGTTATTGCATGAAATGTTATGGTTAAATCTGGGAAAACTTATTTCATAAGAATGATTTTTGCAAGAAATACATTTGGAACATTTTTGGAAGGTGCAAACATAATTAGGTGATAAACTATTAATCAATAATGCTGTAGTTTCAATTTCCAAGTATTTATTTTTCTGCTCGTTTGTCTCTAAAAACATTTGATTTACATTCTTTTAAGTTATATCTTATAGTAATAGATACCTAGCAAGTTGCTGTACTATGTAACTTGAGTAAACAAGGATGATTATTCTGTCATTGACTAAAATAGAAAACTCTTCACTACAAAACTGGAAGGTAGACACTAAGAAAGCACAGTGATAAAAAAAGAAAGAAAAACTGATTTAACAACAGGATAGATCATTTCTCCTCACAATCAATCGCGTACTTGTAAATGTTGGCAGATTCTTTGGGGGTGAATTCTGAGGCTTATCTAATGAACATGTTAATTCCATAACCAACCCAACTGATTAGATGAGTGTCTTAAGTTTTGTCTCAGGAAGCTGACATTCAACTTTAGAGCAAAACTTAGCTCATCAGTTAAAGATGATAATTAATAATCTAATGGCATTGATTACATATTTAGCTTGAGTTTTAACCTCAAAATTATAAAAAAGATTTCAGGTTATTTTCTCATACTTCATCTACTGTAGCCAACCATGTAAAGTCTCAAAAGCAGAACAAATGAGAGAATTCCTACAAATTGATTCATAACTAATCTTATTATTGGTAATGTACATACTATTTCAAAGGTATCTTGGTTAGAATACAAATTTCAAATCTGATGTGGGCAAACTAATTGCACCTAGTCATGTCCTTTTTAAATCAATAACATTTAATGATAGATATTTAATACTATTATAGCTCAGACATAAGTTTTCGCCATGTTACTACCAGAAAAAGACAATGAGAGATAATTACTTGAGAAGCAATCATAACACAGCATCAAGCAATGAAGTGGTATACAACAAGTTGTTGGCAGCTACAGTAACACAATACATGTGCACTCAACATACCTTGTAACACTAGATAGAAAATGTCAAATGATTGGGCAATCATACGAGTAATGAAATAAGAGGTTCTACCGGAAGAAGTGCTACAACATAAATGATAATACTAACATGTTAATAATCAAGATGTGTGGTTAACTTGTGTCGTGAGAAAGAAGATTCTGTCAAATACAAGATTAAGTTGTAATTGTAATTGGTTGTCCAATGTGAAATTGCCAATTTTGTTTTAGGTTTGACATTTTTAACATTTTTTCAAAAACAATATTTTTTAATTGCTATTTTAAATAACACATTATTTGTTGATTACTTAGGGGGAAAAAATCCTCATTTCATACCATTCATTTTTGTCAAACTCCAAGACAAAGTCAGGAGTTGACTTTACGTTCCTACCGTAACAACAACAATCCTCACCAAAATTTGGGGTGTAAACCGATATGCAAAATTCCCATTTCCCTATCATGATTTGAACGCATGACCTAGTCATCGCCAACCTGGTGTGTTACCACCTGTGCTAAACTGACAAGTCTTACACACCTCCAAAATTTATAGTAGAATTATGCAAGGAAGTAGAAGTAGGAGCAGAGTTTGACTTTTTTAGGCAAACATGAAAAGTTGAAAAGCTTCTAAATTCATGATTTTTGCATTTTATATTTGTACTAGTTCAATCTGGAATTATAATGGAGTTGAAGCTATGAAGAATATAAATTCTGCATTTGTGGCCAATGCTGTTAGTAAATGAACAGTAAGATTTTAGTTTAAAAGTTTACAGATAAGATTTCAGTAAAGAAAACCTGGTGGGAGGTCAGCCCAAACCACTAATTAATGATGAAGATTTGAAGGCTATGGTGGAATACGATCTCAAAACCTCAGTCAGAAACTTTAATATATCAACAGGAACCATTTTAAATCATAGAAGATTGATTAACAAGAAAAAATGCTTAATAAATGGATTTCATTTGAATAGAATGAAGTACAAAAAATTAGATGTATAGAGACCTACATTAATCATGTTCAATGGTATGAAATTTATCAGTTTTAGTATTATATCACTTGTGATGCATTTATATAAATAACCGGAGATCTGCACAATGGTTGGATGCATTTGAGAAGCTGAAATATGAACCAAAATCTTGCTACCATCACTGGAAGGATATGGTGAGCATTTGGTAGAATAGGAGTGGTTTGTTACCTCAGAGTTTTGTTTCAAAATAGCCAAATAATTAATGCGCAGATAATACTAGCTTGAAATAGAACATTCAAAACTCAAACAAACAGTGCTAAGGTAAATAGAAATGATGTCATTTTGCTGTATGATAAAACCTCATTGAAAAGTTGAAGATGGACACTTTATTGCTCTCTACCAATTCACCAGACTTCTCTCTTACTGATTACTATTTTTTAAGTATCAAAACCATCTTACAGGCAAGAGCTTCTCTATTCAATATCAAATTGAAGAAGCCTTCAATGAATGTATTAGTTCTTTGAATGAAGAATATTTTAGGAAGGGAATAAATAACTTGTAGCCAAGGTTGAACAAATGTATATAGGCCTATGGAGCGAGGATATTTTGATTGAATAAATAATTCTTTTTATGACATTTTTCAATTTGTTTTGTTTAAATAAATAGGCAATTTCATATAGTATCAAATTGATACTCCAGTATGTAGAAACATCAAAATATCCTTATCAATGCTACCTTTTTTTCCCCCTACTATGTCCGGTCATAAGAATTCATATTTGGCAGAAGCAACAGAGTTGTTATTGTTGAGAATTGTAAGATACATTACCATATACAAACTGAATGTAAGTTATATCAATTTTCATTTTTTTAAACCAGCAGAAAAAAATTGTTTTTATAACATTGCATTCTAATGAATATACATGCAATATAAATATTTTAAAGGAATTTAATCTTAGGGAGATAGATTTTACAATGCTGCAATACTCAAAGGCCTTTAGTTTTCTTGAATTTCATAGTTTTTATGATGCTAATATTTTTCTTTGATGAGATCTTTCAAAATAGCCTTGAAGTGTATGAAATGTTTCAATATTTTCAAATATGCATTTTTATTCATTATAAAGGACAATATAAAAAAGAAAATCTTTTGACCTCCTTTAACTAATATACATATACCAAATAAAAAATCCTGCCATGTTCACATTATGAGAATATTTGGTTAATGGCAATTGCTGACAGACAAGTTGGCAAGATGGGATAAATTTCTATCATCACAAAGTAGCTACTAGTGTCAAAATATTGCATTTTAACACATTTCTAAGGCAATACCTTTTTTATAAATAGGATTTGATTTCAACATCTGATGCATAATATCTTCACAAACCAACAATATATCTATTCATAAGTTAGAGTTATGGATGAAAAATGTGCTGACTTTTTAGTTTCGGAATTTTTGTAAGAATGAAAGGAAATACAAAGAAAATCAATATTATTTTAAAAAGGAATTCTTACATTTGAAGACATGGTTTTAATCAATTCAAACCAGTAATTATCATCCAAGAGATTTTTAAATGTTACTGCATTTTTTAACAGTCATATGAATAATTTGTGCCAAATACTGCATTATGAATTAGAAGCTGGAAAAGCCTATGTTTATAAGAGAAAAACACCAAAATGTATTGATTTGTAAAATCATCAAGATGGAAGGTTTATGAAGAAAGAGAAAAAAGAAATTGCATTTTGTACTGTCTGATTGTTAATGACCCTTCTCAAAACTATAAAGAGTTTTTCGGACAAATCCTATGTTATAAGTGTTGCTACCATTGGAGAGAAAAATAATTTCTGTTTATCACCATCACATTCAGATAGTACACCTGAAGAAGGTCGTAGAATGGATCAGCCAAAATGTTGTGTTGATACAAACAACGAGGAGGAGTTCAATCATCAGGAAAACTAATGCATCTTGTAGATGTTTTTAATCTTTTCTCTCAGGGAAAGTCAGAATAGTTGGTTCTGAATACTAAGAGCAACAACAGATATCACCAGGTTCTGTACTGGTTATATGGAAAATGTAGTTAATCCTGGTTTGTAACATTGATTTGGCATATACATCATTAACATTTTTTCTTTTTTTAAATGCCCTTCTTCCATATTTAAAGACAATATCGCTTTTCTTTTTAAAATAAGGAATGAATACATTAAAATTCCTGTCTAGTTCTAATACTGATAAAGGACAATGTTAACAATGAAAATGACAAACCCTGACAAACCCCTTAATTAAATCAATGTTATTTATATTGCACCTAAATGGTTCCTACCATTTTAAATTAGTACAAAATCAAACAAGAAAATAAATATTACTAAATGTATAGTTTGAAGCACATTAACTATAAGATGCACACAGTATCATTGACAAATTTGACTATGATATTAAAACATTGCAAAAACCAGAATTTCATGGCAAACAAAACAGGATTTTAAATAACTTTTTCTTGGATTTAGAGCAAAGGCGAGAGTGCTGCATTCTTACCCTTGACCCAGCAGTTAAAATTCTTATAATTAGCATTACTAGTATTCTAAATTATATATAGCAACAGAATTTACAGGAGCAAAATGTCAAAGTTATTATATAAAGCAATCTTAAAGAAATAACTATTACTGAAATTGTTATAAATTAATATCTAGCACATAAAAATGTAGGCTATTGTTCTAAATTTAATATAATAGATCTAAGAGAAATGCAACAATTAGTTTCTAAGGGTGGATTTTGATAAGAGAAATAAAAGACCATTCTAAAATTAGCCAATGTTTTTAACAAGTTCTTAACATCTCTAATTGATGTTTGACCAAAGAAAGGCTGTGCAGGTCCTTCCTACATCCTGTTTGGCCATGTGAGAACAGGAAGATGAATTGAAAGTAGCAAGTTAGTTGCACAGCTTTGGCATTCATTCAAAGCCAACAAAGAATACTGGCTATTTGACAACACTTCCAAGACAGTTAAGAAATATAAAAAAATTAAAATACATTTCAAGATTCTTTCATTCAACCTCTCCAATCATTATATATTTAATGTATTGCAGCATATCCATAAATTGAATTAGGAACTATATATTCATTGTGAGTTTTCCAGTAAATATAACTTAAAAAATAGCTTTCTAGCAATGAACTCTAGATTTTCAGAATCTTGCTGAACAATCAAGCTAAAAAAATGGACAGCTATAATTCATAACAAGAAATTAATTTTATTTGTTTGGAACTAAATCATTGTAAAATAATAAGTTTTGAAGAAATGAGCTTACTTCAGGCTTTTACTTCAAAAAGAATATTTTATAAAAGCATCAACTGTCTACCTGTGGAGAAGAAGAAAGAAGAGAAGACTTCTAAGTAATAATGAGAGATTTACAGCATTTACCCCACCCAACCATGTCTGTTGCTAGGAGAGAGTTAGCAGTGTGTAAACAAAGCTGACTTTCATGAACATTCTTTTGACTCTCCCGGCAAAATGCAGCAATTTCTGTTGGCTACTCCATTTCACTTAGCAACA